>CM042201.1:4511549-4551951 GCA_023539305.1 Ilex asprella | reverse complement strand
AATATAATATTAATTAAAAAATTATAAGAAATTATAAAAAAATTATAAAATTCTTATTTAAGAATATAATACTCGTTAAATAATTATTTTTTTATCTACAGTACCCATTAATCGTGTTATTCGTGTCGAACCTTAATTTGACTCATTTATTATCATGCCAACTAATCGTATTTTTTTCGAGTTTGTATCGGGTTCGATTCGAATCGGGTTTGTATTCCAAGTTAAAAATTGACAACCCTAACTTGGAGTATGGATCTGCTTTGTGAAAGCTTGATGAAAGTAATAGTTGGGATCTCGAGATTAAAACTTTCCAAAGATCAATTTATTATTGGCTGATTTGGCTTTTAATTTTCTTTGTTACGATTTAACGGCCGAACTTTAAGGGTTGCAAAGACACCTGATACCATTTATGTACTGATTTTCTTTTATGAAAAATTATAGAAACTGAAAATTTTATGAGTTTGAGACATTATAGATATAGTTTTCATATATCGATATAATAAACCACATAGATTTTTGAACTTATTGGGTATATTTTTTTTTCAAAATTTCACACACTCAACACACTCTTTCTCTCAAATTTTAAAAATCCAACATACACATTTCAATGTATGTTTAGTGTCATAAACTTATAAGGGTATACTTTTTTCTGTAAATTTCACACACCCAACAAACACTTTTTTCATAAATTTTTAAAATTTAATATACACTATAATATACTGATGCGCATATACAGATACACTTTAATGCACACATTTTAATACATGTATAGTAAGTGTAAAATAACTTTAATTATTGAGTATCGCTAGTTAGCCTTTGTATGGTCAACTATAATAATTGAGTCTGAGGGGGGAAAAAAAGTAGAAATTTGAAATGGACGAAATATTACATGGTCAGTATGCGTGGCAGATATGCAGTACAAAAACATATGGGAAAACTTCAGCCACACCCTCTCTAATTTATTATATCTTCAAAGACATCCCTTTTAATTTTTAAATTTTCAATAACACTTCTTCTACTTTATATTTAAACATCACTAACACCCCCCTACCATTAAACTATAATTTCTAACAAAAAAAATTAATCTAAAATACCAAAAATACCCCTACATAAATCTCAAGTAATTTTTTTACATAAAATTTTAGTAAAATTCGAGCAGATTAAAATTTATTTTTTTATATATTAAAATTTGAACCAATTAAAATTCTAATTGAAGTTGAATAAATTTTATTTTTTTAACGTATTAAAATTCGAACCTATTAAAATATATTTTTTACATATTAAAATTTGAGTCAATTTGAACTCTACCCGAGTTGTTAGCGTCGATTAAAATTCGTTTTCGAGTCGATTAAAATTTATATTTTTTTACTTATTAAAATTCGTGTCAATTAAAATTCAGTTTTTTAAAATTTGAGTCGATTAAAATTCGATTCTTTTTGTATTATATTTTTTGGGAATAATGAAAGAAAGAAAGAAAAAAAGAAAAGAAAGAGAGAAAATAGTAATAAACAAAGTAATGCTATTGCTACAGTGATTAGTTATATTTAGTATAGCTAATCACTGTAGTAAAAATATATTTTAGCTATCCTCAAACTACTTTATTAGAGTATGAACAATTGTCCAAAATAACTAAATTATAACTATTTTAATCATTTGACTACTCTGTTAGGGATGTTCTAACGCGAAACCCACCCATTTATCACCAATAACCTGCATGTCCTTTATATTTCGAAACACTTAGACACACGCTCCATCGGAGAGTGGGTTGGATCTTGGAAGGCAAGGGTGAGTCCGTTTTGACAACACATGCCAACCAGACAGAGGCCCACTAGCTCATTTTAAAAGCACTGCCAACTTGCTGTCTCAAACCCTACCCCACGAAAAAATCAGACAATAGCTGCCCCACAATGAACAAATGATAATCGGACGCGTGGCATTCCTCCAGCTGCCCACATCTCACTCTCTCCAACTGAAAATATTGTCCAACCAGTTTTTTAAGGGGAGAATTACATCCCATTTCGAGTTTGTCCCTTGATCACTTAAATTTCTTGTTATTTAAAATATTACATGCAATTTTTTTGAAATTTATACGCGCATAACACTTACACCCCTATCGTCAATGTTTGTTTGTAAATCCGTTAGTAAATTATATTCAAATCCTTTTTTTTTTATCAGATATTCAAATCCCTTGAAATTTGTGAGTATATAATACTTAGACATCTCAAATTTAAAATATTACACTTAAACCACTTATTAATTACAGAACTAACGAAATCTATTAAACGACTAAATTATCACAATTAAAGGTAGAAAATATTGTATTCATTACGGTTTGATCTCTTGTTTGGTTTTTAAGTTTTATTCTAATAGATAATATAATTGTATACTAATTATATATATATATTTAAAAATTAGATTTTTATTTTTAATTTTATTTCAATAAATAACATAATATAACTTGAATTTTAGTTATAAAATTTAAAATATTTAATATTTTATTTTTTATCGTAGTATTTTTAGTCTAAGTATAATATTTTAAACTTTGAGAGGTCTAAGTGTTATATATCTACAAACTTTAAGGAGTTTGAGTGTAATTTATAAACAGACATTGACGATAAAAGTCTAAGTATTACGCGTGTACAAACCTCAAAAGATTTATATGTAATATTTCAAATGTCAAGAATTTTAAATAATTAAGTGACAAACCTAAAAATATCTCGGGATAATTTTCTGTCTCTCTGTCTTTTTTTTTTTTTATATAAAGAGTATGTAATGAGAAAATAGACAACCAAAACTCAAACTCGCGGTAGGCAGCTATTAGACTAACCGTTGAATCCTCATGTTGGTGTATCATTCATGACCCAAAAAATTGGAGATCTCATCAGTCATCGGTCATCAGTCATCAGTCATCACTCATCGTGTGATAAGCCTACGGAACAAATTCAGTAGAGTATCGAAATCCAATTAAAGGTATTAATTTTATTTTGGATGATTTAAAATTATTAATAATTAAAAATTTACTATAATAATAAGATTAAACTAGTTTTTCTTTGAAAAAATTGATGGCACAATTCCGAACATATTTTTTCCAACTTATTTCATAAAATAAAAAAATTTTGGGCTGTGAGACAAACAATGCCATGGACAAACGCGTGGGATTAAGTGTGTTTTTTTTATTCAAAAATCTAAAGTGTTCGACTTGACTTATCAACACTTTTATTAATCTTATTTTTGATCTAGTCAAAGATAAATTATTCATGTTTGGACTAGAGTATTCATGAGAGATAAATCTTTCATTGTCTGACCTCCAAGGAATTGTCAAGATTCGAACTCATAACGTCTAAGTTTACAACTTGTCTCTATTATCACTTGAATTATTTGAGATTATAGAATTAGATTTGTCTGTGTGTGTGAGAGAGAGAGAGAGAGAGTCACCCCCATCAGCTAGTTCACCCAACATTTTTTTTAATCAAGGATAAATTACACTTTGACCCTCTTATGTATGATTATTGTACATTGTCTTTTCATTAACATTTTTTTTTACATTGTATCAAGTAGGGTGTCAAATGTGTCAGGTTGTATCATTTTGAGTCAAGTTGATTTCTAGTTTGTTTCGAAAATCTCAAAACTCAAACTTGACGAGTTTAATAATCGTGTCGAGATGTGTAAACACTAACTTGACCATTAAACGGGTTACTAAAACCCGACCTGTTTGACACGTTTAATAAACAAGTCATTTTTTGGTTAACACACATAACATGATCTATTTAATTTATTTAGCACACATAACACAAACATATTAACACATAACCTGTTTCCATACAAGTTAATTACCATTAAATATATCATTCAATCATTCATTTAAAATTTTAAATAATTTTTTTATAAATAACATATCACATTTCATCAATAAAATTAACTAAAATGCATTCAAGTTTCAACCCAAAAATTAAAACAAGAACTATACTAGTATACTGTCATAATAATGTTAAGACTTATATTGTCAATTATTATAGTAGAAGTAACAACTAATAAGTAATAATGTTAAGATCACATTAGTCATCCAAAATAGACAAATTATACTACCATAAACAAATTAAATGGGTTTACAATGGGTTAGGTCGGGTTCTTGTCCGAATCATGTGATCTCGTTTAAAATATACGGGTCGATTAGGCCAAAATCGGATTGACCTGATTTTGACATGAATTCGACTTGACTTTTTTTTTCGTGTTTAAGCGTATTGACCCGTTTTAACCCATTAACTTGTTTAATTTCATATATAACCCATTAATTTTGTGTTTGGTTCGTGTGATGTTAATGTGTCGTGTCGAAAATTAACAATCTTAGTATCAAGTCCTATGTTATTAATTTTACACTAGGGATGTTAAAATATAACACGACTCGTTAGCATGATACGAAAACTTCGCGAAATTAGAAGGGTTAGGTCTTCCTTAAGCCACCCATTTAGTAAACGAGTGGACTTGTTATGATAAAATTAATAAACAAATCGGATATATATGAAGCCAATCAGAAAAAATACACAACACGACTCGTTTATATATCAGTTATATACGGTTCATACACAACATGAACCCGATATTATACGATTCGTTAGACACTAATTAATAAATGAATCGGATATGAATTTAATATTTTTTGACATGAACCCACTAAGACTCGACACGAACTCATCTTACCCGGCATGATTGACAAACCTATTTTACATTGCTTCAACTATTAACGTCCATTACCAATTTGATGGAAATTTGTTTTATTTTGTCTCTTGAAGTATATATTTTTTTATTCACGATTTCTGTCTAAAAATCAGTGAACATATGTGTTTGAAGGAATAAAAAATAATTCAATTAAAATTGATAATGATTAATTATTTTTAATCATAATTTTGGAGTAAAATTATTTTTAACTACTGATGATCTAAAAATAATATAGTCAGCTTATGTAAACCTCGATTAATTTTCTCCCTGATTTGGTCAAAGAAAGGTCATCTACGTCAGAATTAGAATATTCATGAGAAATAAATCTCTCATTGCTTGGCCATAAAGAATTACCAATGTTTGAATTCATGACGTCAAAGTTTATAGTTCGTCTCTGTTATTATTTGAATTACCTTAGGTTATGGATTATATTAGTGTGTGTGTGTGTGTGAGTGTGAGTGAGAGAGAGAGAGAAAGAGAGAGAGTCACCACCCACAATTTTTTTAATCAAGGACAAATTATACCTTGACCCTTTAAGTATGATTTTTTAACATTGTCTCCTCATTAGCAATTTTTTTTAACATTGTATCAAGCCCTATGTGATTAATTTTATATTACGGGTGTCAAAATGTAATACGACTTGTTGACACAACACAAAAATAATATAAAATTAGAGGGGTTGAGTCTTTGTTAAGCCAACCGTTTAGTAAACAAGTAGATTCGATATGACACAATTAATAAATAAATTGAATATGGACGAAGCCAATTAGAAGAAATATATGACACGGCTTGTTTATATGTTAGTTATACATTATTCATATACGACGTGAACCCAATATAACACGATTTTTAGACACGAATTAATAAACAAATCGGGTATGAATTCAACATTTTTTTGATACAAGCTTACTTTACCCGACACGATTGACAGACCTATTTTACATTGCTTCAACTATTAACGTCCATTATGTATTCAATGAAAATTTATTTTATTTTATCTTGTGAACTATATCACTTTTTTTTCAGTATATCCAAACATGTTAGCGAATTTTATTTAAGAAACAGTGAACATTTGTGTTTGAAGCAAATATAAAATAATTCAATTAAAATTGATAATGACTAATTATTTTTAATCATAAATTTGGAGTTAAATTATTTTTAACTACTGATCTAAAAATAATACAAGACAAAAAATAACAATGGGATAAATAATATTATACCAAGAAAATATATAAATTTTCCAAGTATTGTATTACTAATCTTAAAAATTATGAATAAAAATTACAAAGCAACGTTTCACACGTGAGGTCCGCATGCAACGTAACTTGTGCCTATTTGACTAATGAGCCTCTAAAGAGTTGTGTTAGAGTATCTATAACTGAATGATTAAAACTTAAAAATAGCTAAAATTTAGGTAGTGTTTGGTAATTAGTGGTTTTTATTTTTGTTTTTGTTTTTGTTTTTATTTTCTAGTAAAAAAAAATTAAAAACATGTTTGGTAAATATTTTTCATTTTTTTAATTACTCTATTTTGAAAATAAGGCTGAAATATGAAAACATTCAAAAGGATGCTTTTGAAAACATACAAAAAAAACAAACAAACACGGGATTGATAAAATGATTTAATGAGATCTTGACTTCGATCCTCTTTAGTAACAAAATATGAATTTTTTTGCTTTGAGTATAAAGGCCTATCACTTTCTATCTTTCACCCCTCTCACTCGTCTCTCTGGGGCTCTCTTTCTTTCAGATGTTGAAAACTAGGATTGTCAATTTTTAACTTGGAACCTGAACCCGACTCGAACCGAACCCGACTCGAACCCGAAAAGAACACGATTAGTTGACACAGAAATAAATGGGTCAAATTAAGGTTCGACTCGAATAACACGATTAATGAGTACTGTAGATAAAAAATAATTGTTTAACGAGTATTATATTCTTAAATAATATTATATTAGTTGTTGTCAAATTAAATAATTTTTTATTAACACAAATATTGACCCAAACCCGACACGTACCGAAATGACACGACACGAAAAAAACATGGTAAAAAGTGACACGACACGAAACTGACCCGACCCGACACGTTTGACACCATTATCGAAAACTGAAGATGAAGCGAATCCATTGCCATTGCCATCGCCCCTCTCTTCTCTGTCTCTCGATGCCAAAGACGAAGCCGAAGCCGAAGCTATCGCCATCATCCCTCTCAATCTTCTCTCTCGATGCCAAAGACAAAGACGAAGCATAAAAGATTGGATTTCAGACCATTGTCCCTCTCAGTCGTCTTCTCAAGCCATAGATCTATGTATATTGTCTGTATATATATAGGTGGGTGGTGATTGGGTGGTGGGGTTTGGATGTTAAATTTTTTGTATAATACCAAAATATTTTTTATTTTTGTTTTAATTATTTTTTAAATATAAATGACTATCAAACATATTTTATATTTTTATTTTTTATCACAAGAAAAACAAAACTTAGTTTTAATTTTTTTATTAAAAAAACATAAAAACGAAAACGTTACAAAACGAACTCATAGTTATTCAAAGACTAAAACCATGTTCCAGCAGAAGGTACTCAAAATAGGTAAAATACAATTTTGTTACAGTGATGCTCTTACTGTAGTATCATGTATAAGTAATTTATAATATATTCTCTCTCTTCTTGTCTTTTCTCACATCTCTTGTCCACTCATTGTCTTTTCCCACATCTCTCACTCCCACTACAAACCAATGTTTAAATTCTTTTATAATTTCTCTATATTTGTAATTTGATTTTGAATATAAATACAAATATGTTTATTGTTTATTATTTTTTATTACATTGTGCCTTCATGCACAGACAATAACTAGTATTTTTAAATGACAACTTACAACCAATTATAATTTTCTCTTTAATAACATTTAACCACATCAATTTTTTTTATCTAACCATATTCGACCATCAAGATTTATTTACTTTGATCTCTTTCCACTTATGTGTATTTTTTGTTTTGCTTATGTGGACACGTGTACTGTGTGTGCACGACCCCCTAGTAAACAAATAAGTAGGCAAAAAATCTCCGATAAATAATGTCAAAATAACAATTTAATTAAATTTAGGGCTCTAAAGTTGATTAGGTTTGATCATGGAAGCTCTCTTATTATGGTAAAAATAATATGCAGAAGCCTAAGGTGAAGAACAGCATGTAGGCTCTGTCCCCATCCTGTTTCTGTAACTTTAAAGACATTAATTAAGAGAACTCTCTCTCTCTCTCTCTCATGTTGGAAAAAAATTGAATCCCTAGCAACAAACTTAGCCAATTACAGGAAATCTTTCTTCTTGGTGCAAAGAAAATAATTTTTTTCTTTTCTTTTATCGGTCATGTTCGGATTAATTTATGTGCACCTCGATTAATCCCCTCTTTGATTTAGTTAAGGGGATGTCATTCATGCCAGAACAAGAGTATTCACGAAGACCTGACCCCAAAGAGTTGTTAAGATTTAAATTCAAGACATTTGTATTTACAAATCGTCTCTATTACCACTTGAATTACCCCTTAAGCTTCAAAGACAATAATTGAAGAACCTACTTTGAATGAAAAAAAAACTAGCTAGTTACATTGAAGCAAAAACAAATCAAGAAAACAATTTCAGCTAGTCAAATTGAAGCATAAATATATTGAGAAAAATTCTTAGTCAATTACTCAATGTTACTATGTTATCCATGTACATTTATTATATAATATAGGACAGATTTCAATATGTCTATCCGACAGTCTCAAATAAACTCATCTAACGACCACCAATATCTCTCTTAAATTTTCATCATCCACACATAATGCGGTGTTGTTAGATAGAGGGAAGATAAGAGTGCAAAGGAAGAGAAAATATTAATGTAATAGTGATATCATGTCGCTATTATTACATAACATTATTATCTAATAATAATTCATTGTAAGTAAGTGGATCTCACTAAGTTTAATAATTACCCTATCTATAAAAGAAAATAACCAAGGTCGACACAACACGGGTGGCAAAAAGTGTGGGTTTAGGCTCTAGATGTAAAAGAGGCCTAGTATTTTATATGTTTTTGTATAGTTGAGGCACGAACTCTAAATTCATAATATTCTCAGTCAATACCAAAATAGCTAGAGTTTTTTAGAAGTTGGTGCACTTTCTATAATTTATTTGACTTTAAATACAGACCCAAGAAAATTTTGACAAAAAAGACACTTTAAAGCAAAAAGATCGAAGTACCCTTAACATCACATTTATTGTTGGAAAAAACAGATAAGAAAACCAATTAATAGAACGTAACCAAATTAAAAACTTAAACAAATTTTAAATTCCTTAATATTGATCTTTCTCAAATTAAGATTATTTCTCTCTAAAACTCCTAAATTTTAGGTTTTTCTCACATTAGAAATCTTTCTCTCCCATAAATACACACACACACATACATACATAATCAAGTTAAACGTAATGTAAAATTAAAATTCCTTACTTTTAGATACTTTCGAAGATAAGGAAACTAAAATTCTTTAATTTTAGTTTTTAAATTTCAAAAGGTTCACAAAAATGTTGAAACATATCCTTCAAAAAAATAAATAAATTATTATGAGTGAATCAAACAAAGGGCAATTAAGTAATAAAGAAATATTTAAAAGTGACTTGTGTACTTAATAACTAAACTAAACTTTTAGGAGCTATTGGACTTAATAACCAAAAATAAGTTCTCCAAACTGTACCAATTGACAAATTTTTGAAAGAAGATTGTAAAGCTTAAGTCCAATAAGAAAATTCTATGTTCAATGGTTTTGACCTATCCATTAATCAACCCCCAATTTCCAAAATCTATCTCTCCCCTAATCCTAGTGCTTCACAAAATCTATACCTTCAAACTTACCTAAAAATAACCCACTCAATTTTGCTGATAGGTGTGATAATCTAACTTTGATCAATATAGAACCAAAATATCAAATTTTAATTTTTTAAAGTTGCAATGATAAATTAAAATTTTTTGTTTCATATTTTTAGGGGTTTTGTTTAAATTCAATATATATATATAATTCTAGATCCTTTTTGATCATATGTATTTATTTTGATTATATATTACAGACAACTATCCAGCTATAGAAACTTAAAAATAAGAAAAATTTAAAAACTAATTGTACCTCAAAAAAATCTTTTGATAAATTTGTTACAAATATCAAACTAAAAGATAAGTTAGTAATTGAAAAGATATGATCGCAAAATTTGAGAATACAATAATTTGACTAAGGATGTGTATTTGAACTAGCGATAAATTTTTTCTTAAAAAAAATTATTAATATTAAAAAAATCAAAAAACCCTATTCAGATTTGCTACGTTAGACCTCAATATGTGTCGACCTGTCCCTAAAAAATAACTAGTCTAGGTAAAGAAGTTGTGCTTAACTTCCTCACTTGTAAGTTTGTTATTAAAAGACTATGTTACCCCTAACGTTCCTCACTTGTAAGTTTATTATTAAAAGACTACGTTACCCCTAAAAATAACTACTCTAGGTTAAGAAGTGCAATTCACCTTCCTCACTTGTTAATTTGTTATTAGAGCGACTATGTACTCTCGAAGGAGAGGGTTAAGTGAGAAGAAGATAGCTAGGGGCGACATTGGAGTTTTGGTTGTTTGGTCTGTGAAGAGGCAGTTTTTTGATGCACAGGAAATGGGAAACTGGGAGTGCAAAGTTGGAAAATTAGGTGAAGAATTGGAGGGCAAGGAGGCGTATTTACTGGTGACTCTTGAACAGTTGGGATACGTGAGTTATCCCATTCGTGATCAATCAAATAGCATTAACTCTTTTTGAATCAATTACATATTTTAGCGATGTGATTTTTATTTTTTGTGACTTTTATTTTACGATGCAAAAAATAATTTTTTGTGACAAAAATAATATTCGTTGCAAGCTATTACGACGAAGTCGCGACAAAATAAAAAAATCCCAAAAAGTAATTTGCAACGATTTTTTTATTATTATTAGCGATGCAAAAAATTATCACAAAAAAAATGTTTTTAGTTGTAGTGGTCTTCGCTTGACATTTAACTTCAAGTTAGGTTAATAGGCTGACTTTGTTCAAGGAAATTAACTATTGCCAACAACCGTATGATTAGTTAACTCGCCTTGCTCTGCTTGTGCAATAACTCTTTTCAAAGAGTAATGTTTCATTGACTTAAAAATTAAACTTGATAATCATAATTATTGAATAAGTAACGGGTCTCAAGAAATACTGAAACCCACAATGAAATTAATGATTGTAATTATTAAATCTAATTTTTAAGTTTAAGTAGTATTGTCCCTTTTCAAATCCTCGCACCGTTTGACTTTAAAAGTTTCTAGGTGTAATAAACTTTGAGCTACATATTTCGTTGAACAAAATGAGAGCTCTCTTAAAAGTTCCCATTTTGTTGGGAAAATTTTGCCCGCCTATTGCCCTTTTAATTTGCTAACCTCAATCACATCTAAAATCTATCTAATCTCTTTATCCCTAAATCTCCTCTGTCTCTCCCCCCAATCTCCTGGCCAAACGCTGCTGAAGAGACTCTCATGCAAGGTCGTTTGGTGAAACTATCATTTCTATCAGTGGACTTTTTTGGTTTCATTAAACTTTATTGTTTCAGACTTTTTTGGGTTATTTGACTTTGATAATTAGTTGCACTTACTCTCTCTAAAACTATGGAGATTTCCTTGATTAGTTGCTAACAAAAAAATTTAAGATAATTATATACTTGAAAAAGTTGTGTAGTTTTTGTAATTATTGTTTCTTTGTTCTGTTACGAACAGAGGTGTTGCAAACACCTAACCTGACGGATTAGTAGTAAGTCGTACCCACTTAAGGTTCTATTTGACTCCTATGTAGTTATCAAGTAAGGTTCGATTCACGGGAATAACGTAATTTATTGCTTGGTTTTGATGATACTAAGGTGACAGACTGTCTTTCTAGGTTAGTAACGATGACTCAAACCAGACATTTTATAATGAGAAAACCCTTGATCACGCCCGGAGTTATTATTTACTGGTCACCCCAGCTCCCTTTTTAACCATAAAAAAAAACAGAGGTGTTGCAAGAGTGGTGAAGGAGGGAATCATCTATTTATCCACAGCTGTGTGACGTCGGTTTACATATGTTATTTGGTGTGCCCATATTTTGTATCAGTTATTTGAATTATTGATTGAAGGAAATGTAAGGATTTTTGTGTGAAGTTCTATTCTTCTTGATTCTGGAATTATGAAAATTAATGTTGATGCTGCAGGTTTTGAATTGGAACATGCAATGGGTTATTGTTAAGAATATGATTTAAAGAAATTTTGAACAATGCTATGTATCCCAAATTTTTAACCCAAATCTCCATCCCAAATTAAGGGAGACCATTGAATCAGTGGGTCCCATTTGAAAAAATTAATAGGACCCACTCATCCAATGGTCTCCCTTCATTTGGGATAGGAATTTGGGTTAGAGTTTTGGGATACACAGCATTTTTCAGAAATTTTTGCATTAGGCGGCTTGAAATGTTCATTGAATGGTTCTGAAGAATTACTAATTAATAGATTCCATGCAAAAAGGGGGTTAACGGGAGAAATCTCTAACCTATCCTCGGCAAGGAGATGATCGTTTATGACACTCAGGTTCATGAATTTGAATAGAATCAAGGACAAACTCGAGTGCATCAACCAACCCCTCAACATATACCCTAATTAAATCAGGACTTACGTTTTAGTGGAGATTTAAACTCATACCAAAACCTTGGATACAATTTATTTAAACAACTGAGATCCGTCTTACCAATCAACCACGTTTTTTGTCGCTCAAGAGACCTGAAAACAAAACCTTCAAAAAAACAAGAAATACGATTAAACTAAAGACCCTTTAATTACCATGCACAAAGTTACTATAAACTAAAAGTGAGATTACAATTGAATTCGGTCATCTTACGATAAAATGGGTTGTTTGGATCAATTCCAACATGCTAAGATTGAGACGAGTTTTTTTATCGTATCTTGATCCCATTGAATTATAGCCGATCTTCTTTTAACCATAAGTTGACCTAGCAACTTAGACGAGTTGGGAGATCAACTGAAACGCAACCCAAGACATGAAAGCCTGAAACTAAAAACTAATTAAATCCCAACATAAAGAGAAGATTGAGCGACTTTCGGGCGTAAAGGGAGGTAGCAAGAATACGGGCAGCCCATAAGACTGATAATTGAGCCAAACTTGACCTAAAAATTTGTTCCAGTTAACCTTGTTTTTTAAACGAGCCGATCCGGAACCAAACTTAAAACGAACCAAATTTGAATAACTCGATTTTTTAATATATTGACGAGTTGAGCATTTTTAGGCTCGTTTTTCTAAACGATCCTAAAAATTTATTCGAACTTTGATCATTTAGGAAACAAGTCGAACTCAAGTAACTCGATTCAATTATCAACCCTGCTTACCAATTAAAATGAAAAGTTGCCTTGCGAGGGACAAATGTTGTGAAAGCAAGAAAGATAGTTGGTTTACCACAACTATTAAGGGCTGCTACGGAAATTCCTAAAGCAGATTAGTTCGACCAACAACACATACTATTCATAACTAGATTTTGTAATAGAGGCTTGAACTCGTTGTAATTAATAACCACCACTTGATTCAGTAATTGTCACTCAAGAAGCTTCCCACATTGTATTGGCCCAGTCTTCAGAATAAGTCTCAAGTAAACATATGTGCAACTGATAGCTCTTTATAAGCACTATTAGGCATAATCACAGGCACAGTAAACAACACATGGGGTTCATCGGAATGTGAACAAAATAGATGCATAACAGAATCATTAAAAGTGCCAGGTGAACGATCAATAATACCGAATAAACACGATCTGTGAAGAGCAACCTGGATACAGAGGTGGCCGATCAGTGTACAGAAAGAGAAGAGAGAAGAAGAGAAGTTAAAAAACCTCAAGTCCCATCAACAGCAACTGCAACAGATTGACAATGCTGTTTCAGCTATATCCACTTCTAGAAAAGCATAGATTTGCCCCACATGCTTGCAGAGACTTGCAGCTATCACCCAATCTCGACCTACAAAACAGCAAAAATTCATCATCAATATTTATCAACAGAATGGTCAAGGTCCTTTCTTTCCCTTCCCCCAGACACATACACACCCGCACAAATGCACACATAAAACACTGAAAAGCATGGGGAAAAAAGATGTAAACTCCAGGTTCCATCACAAATACAGAGGGCTGTGATATACTCAAAGTTGTGCACTTGGAAGAAAACCAATTTTTTTTTTTTTTGGAAAAAAAAGTTGGGCATGCAAAAAACACACAACTCACGTGCTCGCAATTTTTTATGTACCCTTTCTACTTTGCTCGTCTATTTCATTAATAAAAGAGTTATGTTTCTATAAGAAAAAAAACAAAAAAACATATGCCCTACATTCTTGGTCTTCTCACTGTCAATAGACTCAATAGCCAACAAATTAGTAGTCAAAAAACAGCTCCTCATAGTCAGAAAACCCATTGCTGGCACCAGAGAATTCATAATACTCATCATCATCAGACAAAAAGTCAATATCAGAAAAGCCAGATGGGTACTCCTCATCACACGATTCACATTCATGAATTTCAGCATCAAATCCGTAGTCCTCAGTGGAGTCATTAGGATGCCTCATATCTCTAATCTGTTCAGAACACCTTCTGCCTAAATTCCCAGTGAGAATAACATTGAAACACTGCCGCAGATCAAGGGACTCAAGCTGAGGACAACCGTCAAGAATGGCCTGCAGCCCATCATTTGTCATCTTATTTCCAAAGAGTTGAAGATGGCATAATGCAGGCATGTTTCGTGCAATAGCTAGTGCCTCCTCATCGCAATCTATGTGAGGGCGTCTGGACCCTTGACTGTTTAATTTGAAGGACTTCAGCAGAGGGCAACATTGTCCAACAGCTTCAATAGATTCTTTGGCAATTGAGGTGTAGTACAGGTGAAGCTCCTCCAATAATGGTAGTCTTTTAACTGCTTCACTCAAACCTTCACTTGATACGTTATAGCACCATACAAGCCGAAGACGTCTCAGCTGACTCGAACTGCGGACAGGGTACAAACAAAGAGAGAGCAACCATCAGTAATTATGTAAAAGCATAAAAATGTGTGTATTCCATGGGCACGCATGTAGAGAGGCTCAAATGACAAGGTGAAGATAAAAAGGTAAAGGTATCAATATATAACTTGCATTAGCGAACTTAAAGGAGGGAATGGCCCTAAATGAGCAAAGTTGGAAAGGGCACACTGAGCTCAAAGCAAGGTCAGGATTCCCTATAACATTTCAAGTTGGTTTTTCCATTCCGAATAACATTCCCAAGTTCAAACAAGCTATAATTCAAGCAGCAAAATCTCAAACCGTCACCCATGGAACTTTAAGGGTGTACTGCAGCAATAAGAATTGTTGAAGATGTTGACTGCGAACCAATATTGGGTTATTTACACAGAGGAATGGCCCCAAACACAGGCAAATTAACATGCCCCACTTTACGGACACTGGTGTCATATTCCATAATTGATACAAGTATACGACAAAATTTGAAAATATAAGACACGAGTACGGCAAGGATACAACTAATTGAAATAATATTATGCACTTTTTAGATAATAATAGAATTGTAATATATTAAAAACAAATCAAATTTAATAACAATATTAATAATAAGACCTAACAAATATTAATTTTTTTGATTAAAATTGAAATAGATTAATATAAACATCTTCCATTTTCATCAAACATCAATACATCCATTAACATTCATTCCATAAGTTACATAACCAAAAATAAATAAATAAATAAAGAAATCCTACACCCATAATAGTTAACAGCTGTGAGATTAAAAAAAAAAAGTTTAATCGTATCCTGGCCATACTGTTTAGGATACTTTTAGCTGTATCAGACACGTGTCCGACATTGCCACGGCACCCCTCCGGCAAGTGTCCGTGCTTCCTATGTCCCAGTTCATGATAATTTGCACAGCCAAGTTTGGCTATTACTAACAATATTGCTACATGCCATCTCTAACCAAGTAACAAATTTATGATAGAATCATGTGCCTGTAAAAGAAAACTGAAGAATCTAAGCATATATACAATCCAAATAGGATAGACATGCTGCATCAAGTATTATACAAACAAAGACAGATAATGAACATCTCTGTTACAAATAAAACAATCTTCAAGCAGACTGTTAACCCATAAATATTACAATAGAAATTGCAAACACCACTGTCTTCATGAAAACATTGAGCTAAACCAGCTACGCTCGAGTATAACTCCAGCTGAAAAAAAATCTATGAAACATAATTGTTGACTGCAGAACCAAAGTCCAAAAACTCTTAACACCTAAAAGGTCTAAAAAAAGGTCCAACCTAGTCTAGTCTGCATTAATGGAGGTGTAGGATGGTTTGATGTGGTAGAGAATGACTTTTGGTATTAGTTGCACAATAACCGTCTCATATTTGAACCCACAACCTCAACGTGATTGAGTCAATTTTAACCACTGAGCCAGTGACCCAATAACCTCAAGGTCATTTAATAACTCTAAAATCAATAAATTCTTGCTCTCCAAAGAGTATGAAAGATATTTGTTTCTCTGGTATGCCAAGGTAACATTGCGCATATAACAATTTTGTTTTTCTTTCTGCCATGCTTGTAACAACCAAATGAACATTTAACGGAACAGAAATCATTGCCATTGTAATATGGATGCAAAATCATCAGCATGATGTTTCTAGACACTAACTAATCATATGCTTCAAAGTAAGACACATACAATACAAGATTTCTTCGTTTTTTCTTGACTGCAACTTATAGGTTGAACCCAATCTCTTCACAGCCCAACAAATAAACATGCTTGAGAGATGATGTGCATTGCATTTATATAGCCTGACTTATTTGGGAAAAAAAAGGGTCCAATAGTTAACATAATGAATCAATATGCCACATTTGACAAATGAATATTAGCTGGTGTCAATATCAATGGGTAACAAAGATGTATTCATAAGTCAAAAAAGTTGAACTTTTAAAGTCCAAAGAGGTCATTCAAGTCTAAAGAATGGTCTTTGTTTGGCTCATAAAATGGTATGACCCAGGATTGATATACGGAATGGTGAAGCTAGACACTATCCAGATTCAGGGGCAATGATTATTATGAACCTCTAATGCCAAAGATATATATAAAAAAAAACTAAGACTCGTTTTCGTTTATGATAACGTACTGTGATACTAAATCAAACAAGCAGAAAGATATTGGCATTTTCAAGAAACCATGGCCAAACATCTTGTTTTGCTCACTCTTGGGGCAATAATGTTGGTTGATAAAGATGACCTGCAACTTTTCATTGTTGATAATGCAACATTACATTTCTACAGGAGGAGGGGCCTGATTTGTTAAAGCTTTTTGCATAGAAAGATTTTTTTTTCTTTCGGGTATGCAATCCTATATTAAGTTTTTTTGGTATATTTTACTTAGTTCATAGGATTTTTAGACCCATAATCTTAGTAACGCCTTGTCAGGTTTACAATTGCTGTTTGCACTAATTAGCCATGATTTACTACACACTGAAACTGTGCAGGAGCACATACTAACAATTTCCTTTTCTCCACTAAACCCAAGAACTAAATGGGCCATTTCCCACCATTTGGCTTGTATATTCAAAGAAGGAAAGGCAAATGGGAAAGAAAAGGTAAAAGAAAGGCAAATTGCATCCTACTTAAATAATATGATATCTTACAAAATTTTCAAATCTAATTGTAAATCATTTAATAAGAAAAGGAAACGACACGTTAAATCATATCTTGGTAAATCCAAAAAACAATAAGAGTTAAGGTTGATGCCAAGGGATCACAATAGAACTTTTGTGGATAACCAGTTCCTAATTCCACAACCATTTAATAAGAAAAGGAAATGACACGTCAAATCATATCTTGGTAAATCCAAAAACCAATGAGAGTTAAGGTTAGTGTCAAAGGATCACAATAGGATTTTTGTGGATAACCAGTTCCTAATTGCACTCACAATATGCGCCCAGTCAACAAAAAAAAAAAAAATTGAAGGTAGAACATATTTTACTTCCTTCTGGCTTGGTCAAATTGCAAATAACCCCCTTGTGCTTTAGAAATATGCACATGACCTCCTTGGGTACTTGATTAAAGTGAGACTATTAGGATTAGTTGTGCCGCTGAAACTAGCAATCAAACACATGAAGCCAAAATTTTAACAAAAAGAAAAATGTGTGGGAATGAATTATATATCCTACAAAAAAATAATATTTTTTTTACTTTCCCTTGAAGTCGTTGATTTTCGTAGTTTTTATGAAATTACGTATTTAGATAGAGATTATGTGATCTTCAAAAACAAAAAAAGAGCTAAAAAACACTATTAATAAAAAGAATAGTTTTATCCTTTGCATTGCATGTGTCGGAAATGCATCAATTATAATGTGTTTAAGAAAATCTTCTTTTCTTTTCTTTTTCCAAGTAACAGTTTTAAAATATCTTGGATATTGTAGCAAACGGATGAGATTAAATAATCCAATTCAGGAAGAGTTGTCAAAACGTGTATCCAAAAGCATATCATTTTTCAAAATCAGTGTATCGTGTATTGTATACTGTAAGATACATGCAGTTTTATAAAAGATGTTAAAATACATATACTTATAACAAAATGTTATAATAACATTTCATTGCATCACAAATTTCTCACATAAAATAATTTAAAGAGACTACAAGGACCAAAATAAAAAATTAACAATCTTAAGTCTTGAAGTTTCTAACATAATTCATCAATATCAAAATTTAGCGAGTTGTTGTTCTAACATCTAAAGTACCTAAAGGAGGATACTTTTAACCATAATTATCAAAATCGTACGATTCGGTTCGATATAGGTACAAAACAATTCGTATTTTATAAGAGAATCGTTTTATAGTTGAATCGCACGATTTGATTCGTATAGGACAAATCGCACGATTCAATTACTTTTTTTTAAAACTCAAAATTTTTGCAAAACAACGTCGTTTTGTTTGCTAAACAGTAAAACAACATCGTTTTGTTTGCAAAAGAACTCACGCCTTAATAAAAACTCAACATCTTTATTCGTTCTCTCTCTGACGTCATCTAAAACTAACCTTGCATTATCTAAAGTTAAAAGTCACGGCTAATGTCTCGCATCATTGGTTAATTTTGCTCTCAATTTTTTCATGAGTAGTTTATTATGTTATAATTTTTTGTTTCAAAATGTTGCCCTGTATGTTTTCTCAATTAATTTTTTTATTTGTTCTTTTTCAATTCATGTTTGTAACCTAATCTACACTGGGTGTCACTATTTTTGTTCTTACATAGTCATGGTTCTTTAATGAATTTTTTTTTTCAAGTTGTTGAATTTGAAAATAGTTAAGAAAAAAATGAAAATGAAGTAAAAAACTAGTGTCTTTCCATTTAGATGACCAGATTATTTTTAGAATACAATAATGTTCAATATTCAATATTTTTTCTATTTTAAATATGTAATATTATTTTTTATTTTTGTTCAAATTTTGTGTCGAATCTTATGATTCACGATTCTCAAATTTAAGATTCCGATTCACGATACGAATCGCGATTTAGCAACTATGCTTTTAACAATCAAACTATTACTCCAGCGATGGAACAAATAAAAAAGAAGACTTTAAGTGAAAATACGTCATTTTCTAGTTAAAATTCAACAATTTTTTTTTTGTTTGATATGCTTCGCCCTGTATCTTACAATTTGTACATATTGTCTTGTATCAAGTGTATCGCATGATACAGTACAAACCGATTCACTTAAGTTGCATATCGTTTTATTCATATATCGATACATATCGTATACATTATATCGCGTATCGTACGATACTAACAACTATGATAGCAGTGATGGGTTAAACTTATAACGACTTTCGATCTAAATCAAAATTAATGACAATACACTTAAAGCTAACACTGCTAATCTTGATTTCTCGGTCAACTCTACAAAGACTGTCATATGGGTATGTATAAACTGCAATTATAATCCATTCCTACATGATACACTAAGGAGTCGTGTGGTTGTTGTATTATAGGTTGTATTAAAGAGTCATATTAGATTAAAACACTTTAAGACAGGTTTATACTACATTTGGATGCAAAAAATACTTTACATTATATATGAGATTTTAACTAGATAAGTATCACATACGGATAATTTTAATACAATCTATCCGTACTATTGAGCTATTTTAATTTCCACCACGAGATATAGTATTATAATATAACCTAAGTGTATTATATCATTATTTTACAATTTTACCCTCGATCTAAGAAAAATTCATGTGATCATTCCTTCTTATTTATTTTAATAAAAATTACATAAACAACATTAATAATAAACAAATGCATATATGCAAAATACACTTTTAAACAATTAAAGCACTCTTATTTAATTCCAATATTATTTGAAAATATTCATTTTACATAGTTTTTGGTTCTATTGATATAGTCCTAAGAAATATTGGATCACTATAAAGGATCAAATTGGAGATAATTGAGAACATTTTAGTATACTCATTTAATACCATTAAATAAATTACCCAACCAAATATTGTATTGGACTTAATACTTATTATTCAACTCTTAATACCGTACTTAACAAACGCTCGACTAAAATTGATATTATCTTTATCTCCTATTTAATCTTAGATTTTATCCATCCATCCAGGATTATCATGTATTCTCTAGTACAATCCATCTTTTCTTAATTCGTCATCCACACGACCCCTAACACTATTACATCACGAAACTATCTTTAACATTAATACAGCAAACTAAGCCATTTTGACAGTAGAATATAATTCCTATAAGTCAAGTTTACTTTCTAACAGCACCGACAACCCGGGTAACTGGTGCGCTTTAAATCCACTAACAAAAGCAAATTACTGCATACTTAGAATGATTGTGCATCTCAATCAAATCACAGAGAAACTAATGTGTAATTTACACAAAAAAATTAAAACCCTATACCACAAGTAATTTTCATGCATATGCATCTAGGATTTTTTTTTACCGATTGGCAATGTACTGGAGCAATTCATCAGTGCCAAAGTACTCGATATTGATATCGATCAATTGCCCTTCGCTCCGATCAACGGCGTGCCTACACATCTTCTCAAGATTATGTTTCATTTCCCACAAATCCCCCAAATTGTGCATATCTATGACTCTCCACATCGCCGGATCTTTGCATATTCTCCGCCAGGTAGTACAAACCATCTGTACATTCGCCAGTATATCTATCGCTCCCACCCTGTGGAGTATTGTGGCCATCACTTCCGGCGGGAGCTCCAGCCAGTTACGAGTCTGCTCCGGCTGTGGCGGGGTTGGTGTGAGAGAGGTCGATGCCATGTATGTTTGGATGGTTTACCGGGAAAGCTAGTCGTTTTTTCTAGGGTTTTCTGGGCAAGTGGGAGCAGGTGCAGATGAGTATCGTCTGTGTGTGTATGTGTGTGTGTGTGAGAGAGAGAGAGACCGAGAGAGGAGAGAGATGGAAATGAAGGAATTGGCCAATTGGGAATTGGCACGTCTTTTTCACAGGCGGATCTGTAAAGGTATTTAAATACGGTTTATTCAGGATTTTTTTGGAGTAATAAAGTTCAGGTGTGGTATGGACTATGACAACAAAAATGTTCCCAATGAATCCAAAGTTTATGCAGTATTTTTGAGTATTTTTTAGGACAGATAGAAAATATGATTTTTTATATTTTTATTCGATACTTTGTAAAAAAAATAAAAATTTGACTTATCCTATCTGATCAAGTGTAATATTTTTACCCAAAGTCAGTCCAAATTAATAGGGTAGGAAGTCGGATGAACACGTTTTATAGTTATTAATTTTTGGATCATTTTAACAGTAACCTGCACCAATTAGCCAACATAATAAACCAATAATATTAAAAAAATATATAATAAATTCAATAATACATAAACAATTACAATAAGACACGAGAAAAACTAAGTCATAAATATCAATAAATCATAATTGTTATACGAATGCAATAACAACTATTTTAAATTTAATGAGCAAATGAAACATAACAAAACAGAAAAATGAAAGCATAAGAAGAAGCAGAAAACAAAGACATAATCAACATTAAATTCTGACCCACAAAGGCAGAGTCAACATTCTGTGGTCTAAGAGAAGCAACTGACCATTTTTGTGGTGCAAGTATGAGAAGCAACTGACCATTTTTGTGGTGTAAGTAATCGACATTTTATATACTATGATCATAAACAAAATCTCAAAAATCATAAACAAAATCTCATAAATCCACAGAGACAGTAAGGTAACCATGGTACATAATTATTGTTCTCCTTGTTATAATTCCGGCAATGCAGAAAATTTAAGATAGAAAAATGGCAGGTATGTATAGATACTAATTGGTGCACACGTGTGTTGCACGTAAGCTATTTTGACTTTTAAAAAAATAATAAATAAATTGGACCAATTTTTTTTATATAGAGATGATTATATATTACATGATGATTATTGAATTTTATGGGGCTTATTTATTCACTTGTGCTCTTGTTAGTGGATGATTATACAAAGTAACATTGCTGACGTGGAGTAACTATTACGCTAAAAAATTTGCTCGTATTTTAGGTTGTATGAACTGAATTGCATATGGTTCAAAAAAAAATTGAATTACATTGCATTTAAAAAATGTAATGTTTAACTTCAGTAAGGGATTACTAACTAGATGACTAATGATTTTTCGGACTAATAAGAAGTTGTTACAATAGGTTATTATTGTCTTTTTATTTTTTTAAGGATAATATTATTAATTAAATTTTTTTGATAAGCATTGACATTCGAAAGTAGTATATAAATTATTAGATCTGTTCAAATATTTATTTTTTAGCGAATTTGGATATGCACTATGTACCTATAAATATATAATGTAATTTGGTGATGATTTAATAAAATTGAGGAGAAATTCATGTGCTAAATGTTAAAATCGTTTCCAATCAACTTATTTTGATCAGAATGGATATCTATTTTAATGGGTTTATATATGCACTGTGAAAAATAAAATTCGTTGGACAATTGAATTGGATTTGGATCACATTTTTCAAATTGAATTTAGATCAAAATTATATTGTTTGGAACGAAGATAATCAAAAATCCAACAATGAATTTATTAGTTGAATTAATGCAACTATAAAAAATAAAAAATTTCTCCAAAAAAGATAAAGTAGATATTATAGAATTTTTGAAGGATAAATAAGAAAATAATTTTTTTTCTCTTAAGCCACTTTAAAAAGGATAAAATAGACATTATAAAATTATTGAAGGATAAACAAGGAAATCAAATTTTTTTCACTTAAGCCACTTTTATTAGTAGTATAGATATATATATATAGATTATGATTTAAGCAATAAGTTTAAGGACAAAATAGAAATTCAAATTTTTTTTATATTTGGATCAAATTATTAATGTGAGATATAATTGTCCTTATAATTTCGTTTAAGGGTAGAAGAGGAATTCAAAAAAAATTAACCTAAGGTACTTTTATTGGTAGTATAAATGTGTATATGTCGTGTCAATAATTTTGAACAGTAAGGTAACAATGGTACATCATTGTTATTCTCCTTTGTTATAGTTTCTGCATTGCAACAAATTTGAGATAAAAATATGATAAAGGCATATATGTATATAACTAGCCTATTATCAACAAAAGAGCCTCACCCTTTCAGAAGAAAACAAAAGAACACAACCACATTAAATTAGATGAATAAATTAGATATGTTGACTCATGATAGAACAAACCATTAATAAAAATAATTACGATAGGCAGGTTAGGATCATAGTACATGACCCCTTTCTTGATCTAGATCGAAAAGCAAAACCACCATCGAATTGCCCTCAAACAATCAACTGTGTTTGTGTCTCTGTGTGTGTGTGAGAGAGAGAGTGAACTTGGGTCGAAGAAGAGGTGGCGGCGAGGTGCTAGTGATCACAACAAAGAGGCGAGAGAGACAAGAGACTCAAGCGAGCAGAGAGAACAAAAAAGGCAAGAGAGACGAGTGGATGAGAGAAGGAGGTTTTAGTTTATATATATATATATATAAAAGTATATATATATATATATAAAGTATGTATGTGGGTAGAGTATAGTAGGAATACGAAAATTTGATGGGTATTCTACATTTTTATCCAATTTTTTTGGAATACCAAACATTCTTCCGCATTCCTACCCGATTTTTTTGGACAGTCAATCAATAGGGTTGGGTAGGGTCAGAAATTATGGGTGATCAAAAATTTGAACACCTCTATTTTTGATAAACTTATTTGTAATGTCTATAATTTTGCCAAAAATTCTTTATTTTTTTTAGATTCTCTTTATTATGATAAATTTTAGAATAACTTATATGTATATCTATCTATCTATACTACTAATAAATGCCTAACACGAAAAACTTTTATTTTTCTATTCCACGCCTAATTAATCCTTAAGTGTCAACTTTAACCTTTGATGCTAGAAACTTTTAGCACAGATGATCATTTTCTACTATACAATTAATGAAATATTTAGAAGGTCACTATTATTTATCTCCACAAGACACCCTTCAAGAAAAAGATGATCAACTTTTCAACTAATCCGACTATGGTTTTATGGTGAGGGATCAGGGAAGGCTATAACAATTTGATTACACATCTCATCAAATCTCGATACTCACACACACACACATACACATGCATACACATTCATATGAATATATATATGTATATATATGTGTGTGTGTGTGTATAATACTATATGTATATGTATATATTGCATATAGAAGACATCTAATTGAAAAATCTAGAATTTTCAATTTTACCATTGATTGATATTCTAAAGTTAATTTTATCCTGAACTAATAACTACAATATATAATTTGAGTTTGTGGGTCCAACCATAAGAGTGAAAAGCTATGATACTAACAAAAAATTATTAATACCATAGCTAGATTTAGGAGGTGGTAATTTTGTGATGAATAGCAAGTTTGTCTTAGATGAGTATGTCACTTGCCAGAATTTGAGTCATCTTCTATTTTTGTGTTTAATAGTATATAATGAAGGTCACAAACATTTACACTCTACATATTCTTACAATAAATAATCAATAATATTAGTTACTTATTGGAGCTTCAATCATTTCTTATTTTCACGTCTATCATAGTTTGTCTCTTGGAAATCCTTGAGGCTATTTGTCTGCCTTCTGATACCTAGGTACTCCTCCAGTTATGTTTAGCTAAAAGAGCACTCCACACTTTGATATTGTTGGAATTCTCAGGGACATTAAGAATTGCAGGCATGGAGTATTCTTCTATTTACTCATATAAGAAAATAACCATGACATAAGCCAAAGAAAAAGGGTCAATGCTTATTTTTGAAGTATTTCTTAAATCCATTCCCCCCATCTTTTATTCTTGTTTGTTTGTCATGAATGTCATTTCTCTAAGCTAACGATTAACGAATAGGAAAGACAACTCACTAACTATTCAGTTAGGTCATCTCCAACCCTAACTTAAATTTAGACTCAAATTTAAATTTGAGTAAAAAAATCTAAAAAACTTACTCCAACTCTTACTCAAACTTATACCAAATCAAGGGAGATTCTTTTTTTTACTCAAATTAAAGGAGACTCAAATCCTTACCCAAAATTTTAATGATGAGATTTCACCCTCTTTTAAAGATCCAATGATCATCTTTACTCTCATTTAGTTTTGGGTTTTCTCTCATTTAAAATTAAGTTTCTCTTTCTTGAAATTTGAGTTTGTCCATTGGAGCCATTTGTATCAAATCAAGCTTTTTACTTAAATACTAACTTAAATTTGAATTATGGTTGGAGATGCTCTTACAACTATTTATCTCCAAATACTTATGGATTTATTATGTTTAAGCTTTGTAATGTCGTATATCAGTACACTTGGTACACATTAGAATTCCTACAATTTTGTGTCCTGTGGAAGATATGTGTCTTTTTTATCATAGGTTTCTATGACAAAATGTAGAAGGTTTAGTGATTCCCTATTTTTCTTTGTTGTGCTCTTTTAATGTTTTTAGTGTCATGAATGAGATAGTGTTAGAATATTTTAACTAAAAGAGTGTTTTTTAGTGTGGGAACTCAATCCCACATTGACAAAAAGTCCAAAGAAACTTGAGTATATATATAGGCTAGTCTTATTTAGCCTTTGAATTAAAGAGAGTTTTGGGACTCTCACGTGCGCAGGGGGAGGGACTAGCGGAGGAGATACGAATTTCTAAAATCTACGATCCACATGGTTGACCCTAGTCCACTACCCTTCCAAACAAGATCTTGGTTCAAGTCTTATTCCGTTTATATTGTTTCTTGTGTGAATATGTGGCATGCTCGTCTTTGTCATGTTAATAGATATTTTACAACTTTCATCGATGATTTTTCAAAATACACTTATGTTTATCTTATGAAAAATAAAAGTGATGCTTTTGAAAAACTCACCATTTTTATTAAAGAAGTAGAAAATCGTTTTGATAGAAAAATTAAACGATTTAGAAGTGATAGAGGTAGAGAGTATGAATCACTTGAATTAATTGAACATATACAGTCTTTAGAAATAGTTCATGAAACTACACCACCATACTCTCCTCAATCTAATGGTGTAGCTGAACGTAAAAATAGAACTTTGATCAACTTAACCAATGCTATATTAACTAGTTCTAGTGCACCTAAAAATTTGTGGGGAGAGACAGTCTTAACTGTAAATTATGTTATGAATAGAGTTCCTCGTAAACAAAATCTAGTTACTCCTTATGAGTTGTGGAGAAAAAGAAAGCCTAACTTGAATTCCATAAGAGTATGAGGTTGTTTAGCTTATGTTAGGATGACTGATCCTAAAATTCCTAAATTAGGAATAAGAGCATCTAGGTGTGTATTCATTGGATATGCACTAGCTAGTAAAGCATATAGGTTTTTAGACCTAGAAAATAATGTGGTAATTGAATCACTAGATACTATATTTCATGAAGATAAATTCTCTTTTAAACATAAAAATAGTGGGGGTGATGATAATATACCAAAGTCTAGTGATATTCCTAGTTCATCTTTGATAGAAAATAAAGAATAAAAAGAATATGAACCTAGGAGGAGTAAGAGGAGTCGAGTAGAAAAAGATTTTGGTTCAGATTACATTGTTTATAATGTTGAAGGGGATCCAACTAACTTACAAGAAGCTTTAACATCTCCCTATTCAGATTTATGGAGAGAAGCTGTAAATGATGAATATGATTCACTCATAACAAACAAAACATGGAAATTGGTAAATTTACCTCCTGGTTGTAAATCTATAGGTTGTAAATGGGTGTTAAAGAGAAAGCTCAAATCTGATGGAACGATAGATAAGTATATGGCGAGGTTGGTAGCTAAGAGTTTTAAACAAAAAAAAAATTTAGATTTCTTTGATACGTTTTCTCCTGTCTCTAGAATTACATTCATAAGATTGCTAATATCTATAGCTGCTATACATAATTTAGAAATACATCAAATGGATGTAAAAATAGCTTTTTTGAATGGTGATGTAGAGGAAGAAATTTATATGGACCAACCAGAAGGGTTTATTCAACAAGATGATGAAAATAAAGTTTGTAAATTGATTAAATCTCTATATGGCCTTAAACAAGCACCCAAGCTATGGCACGAAAAATTTGATCAGTGTGTTTTAGCTAATGTGTTTAAGACTAATGAGAGTGACAAATGTATTTACTTAAAGTCTGAAAATGGTGAACATATTATTATTTGTTTATATGTTGATGATCTTTTGATATTTGGCACAAGCTTAAATGTGATTGAGACTACCAAGACTTTGCTAAACAGAAATTTTGACATGAAAGACTTGGGTCAAGCAAATGTGATTCTTGGCATGAAAATCACAAAGAGTGTAGATGGAATTATGCTTGATCAATCTCATTACATAGAAAAAATATTGAAAGAATATAACTTTTTTGATTATAAACTTGCTTGCACACCTTTTGATTCAAGCATTCATTTATTTCCAACAGAAAAAGAAAGTGCTGTAATTAATCAAATAGAGTATGCAAGCACAATTGGTAGTCTTAGATATGTCACTGATTGTACTAGACCTGATATTGCCTATGCGGTAGGTGTACTTGGTAGATTTACTAGTAGACCAAGTATGGATCATTGGAATGCAATATACCGTCTTATGAGATATCTAAAAAGAACTATACATGTTGGTTTATTTTATAAGAATTATCCTGCTATACTTGAAGGTTACTGTGATGCAGATTGGAACACCCTATCGGGTGGTTCTATGTCCACTATAGGTTATGTTTTTATTTTAGGTGGTGGAGCTATTAGTTGGAAGTCTAAGAAGCAGTAGATTATTGCAAAGTCAATAATGGAAGCTGAATTGATTGCATTAGCTTCAGCTAGTGAGGAAGCTAGGTGGCTTCGTGATTTGTTGTTTGATAAACCTTTGTGGGACAAACCAGTGCCACCTGTGTTAATCCATTGTGACAGCAATGCCGCAATAGGTAGAGTACGTAATAAGTACTATAATGGAAAATTCAGAATTGTGAGAAGCAAGCACAGTACTGTGAGATCATATCTAAATAATGGTGTGATCAATGTTGATTATGTGAGATCAACTGATAATCTTGCTGATCCGTTAACAAAAGCTCTAGCTAGAGAAAAGATCTGGAGTACATCGAGGGGGATTGGACTAAAGCCCATATCTGATTAAATTACAAATGAGGATACCCAACCTAGAGATTGGAGATCCCAAGAACTAGGTTAATGGGACAAACGAATCATAGAGTGACTTGGTTTGTGAGACATGTACCAATGAAATTTATATCATTGAAATTCTATATTCATTGTCCATTCCTATGGTGTAAAGTACATGTGATCTCGTAACGAAAATTTGGAGGATGAGATCAATATCTCTTAATGAGTTCTATAGCCCTTCTTGGGTGGGATGTCTTAGTTACGAGAACATCCTTGATAGACTCACCTATATGAGTGTGGAAGACGGGTCATTTCCTATGAGAATTGGGCTAATTCTCTAAAGCACTCAAGAAACTGGGATAAAGCACAAGGCCGAAAATGTGCTGGTTTTTTAAGCTTGGTTTTGGACACCTTGAATATCATGTGTGTGATATGGTTCTACGTATCCTCAAGTAGTCATCGTTTAAAGGCTAAGTCCACTTTGACTCTAGTACGGGAACATTGAAGCACTAAGTAAAGGTTTAAAGGCATTGCCACTTTTGCAATGCATGATATTCTATTTATTGCCCGATTACTTATATAATGTATCTTTTATTAAAATAAGTGGGAGATTGTTAGAATATTTTAACTAAAAGAGTGTTTTTTAGTGTGGGAACTCAATCCGACATCGACAAAAAGTTCAAAGAAACTTGAGTATATATATAGGCTAGTCTTATTTAGCCTTTGAATTAAAGAGAGTCTTGGGACTCTCACGTGCGCAAGGGTAGGGACTAGCGGAGGAGATACGGATTTCTAAAATCTACGATCCACATGGTTGACCCTAGTCCTATTTTCTGTCATTACTTCTGAATTAAAACTTCAGTTGTTGAATACCAAAAACCTCCAAACGGCCATATTTTGAGTTATTATCTAATTAAGTATAGAAATAATTACAATCAATTAAACATATATTGTTTGTATATATATATATATGTATATATTTTCAGCATATAGATATTATCATATATCAATCTCACTGTATAAGTTTCTGGGCGATATTCAAAGGTGTGTGAAGCTTCTGCTTCATTCAGTTGTGCAGATCCGAGTGAAGCTACAGTCAATAGGCTGGGCTGTTGTATCATGGGGACGACGCGTTACTGCCTTCTGCTCTGTGATAATTTCATAAAGGGGCGCGAATTGTCTTAAGAGAGCGACCTAGTCCGCGCCTCACCCTGCCGTTCACTTTATTTGGATCCAACTTTTTCTTACAGATAGTTTGTGCACAACTCCAAACTTTAAACTTTTTGAAGCAAGACCAGAGCATGATTAGCTAGGTGCATTTCCTTTGGCAACTAAGTTGTAGCATACATATATATATATATATACTGGCAAACAAAGCTCCTCTAATCATGTCTAAGTATAATTGTGGTGTAACTTCATAGGCTTTTGTACCCCTTTTTTTAATCTAAACATCTAAAAATGGTTCTGTTCCTTTAAAATGTCATGTATAAAATTCATATCATAATCAAACTAGTTTATGTGAAATGCACGTGTGTATCAACTAGTAATACTAAAATTGAGTTTATCATTACAAAAAAGCCTTTACCATAAAAGAGTTTATCATTACACCAAATTTGGTGTATACAATTGATGTAACCATGTCATGATACTAAATGAAGTAATTTTTTGATTTATGTAAACAACTGAATGACAAATTAGGTTGGTATAATAATTTTATGTAATTGTTTGGTATAAATTTTTAGTTTATCAAAACACATGCATAACTGTTTTGGTGTATTATATGACAATTGTAACTGATTGGTGTAATTGTGTTGTTGTAACGTTGATATAAAGAGCGAGAATAAGGAGAGAGAGTAACAATGAGAGAAAATAGGAGTAGAGAAAAAGAGAGAGAGAGAAAAAAAATATTGGGGAGAAATGAAAAAATCAAATCAAATCTTTCCATATTTGAAAAGAAAATAAATTATCTATGAGAGAGAAAGAGAGAGAGAGAGATTAATTGAGAGAGAAAGAGAGAAAATAGGGGAGAGAGAGTAAGAGAGTAATGAAGAGAGAAGGAAAGAGAAACGGTGTGAGAAATAGGGGGAGAGAGAGTGAGAACAAAAAATAAAAATTATGCATAATTTAAGAAAGAGTAAGTCAATAATATAAATAAAAACTCATCTGAATTGTGTATCTAATCACAAGATGTTTTAATAAAAGTGAACTAAAAAACGTATTCATACACTTCCTCTCAAATAAGTCTAAAAAAATGTATCCACCTCAAAAAAAACTTCTTTTTTTTTTTTTCGCATTGAGGGTGGGCCCCAATTCAATAAAACTAAAAAATATCAAAAATACATATAGATTAAAAAAAAACTGAGGGTGGACTTGTCGAAACTCACGAACATATGGTAAGTTGTATCATGCCACAAATCTCATAAAAAGGTTGATCTAAAAAAATTTATTTAATTCAAAATTTCATAAATAATTTTGAGAAAAAAAATAAACATTTATATGAAAAGAAAATGACTATTTAAAAAAGAAATATGGAGGAATTTAAGTATAAAAATAATATGAGTCTAATAACAGAATGGAACGATCAACCTGCAAGATGAGTCTAACTAAAATCTTCTACTAAATCAAAAACCAACATCCATTATCTTCTAACTAAAAGCTCGAATCATAAATACATAATATAAAAAAGTGAAAATTGATAAATACATAATTTATCATAAATAAATACATAATTTGTGGCAGGAAAGCCACAAATTCCAAAATAAATATATTATTCTTGAACAAAAATGTGTTTTCATGATGATCTCTCATGAATTTATGCTTGCAGTAGAATAATGAAAGAATATAGTCAAGAGAGTAAGCAGTTTGATTATAAAGAATTCTATACATCGAAATACATTTGGTCCACAACCTTACAATCACAAATCATATCGATCCCCAAAAGGCTTTAGGAAGAATTGATATTGACGCATTAATATCTAAACACTCCTCCCAAGGAGCAGTAGGAACCTTAGAAGAAACCAAATCATCTACAAACTCTCTGCCTTAGCCAACATGAACAAATAATGGGTACACTTAGAACCTCGCAAGCAACCAAACACATACACTATGAGTGGTAGGAAACCTTTTGTCACACCTCAAATCTATAAATAGACGTGATCTAACTAATAACCTTTAAAATCATGAGAACATAACTAAAGATACTATAAAATAATTCAAATAACAATATTCAACTTCATCTAACTAACAACCTCCAAAACATAACTCAACCATTAAAAGTTTGCTTCCCAAAAACCTTAAATAAAACAAATATATTCTCTGTTACTAAATAGTATTCATAAACATTGTCAATCATCAAAATCATGAAACCAGAAACTGATAATACTTGAAATAGTTGTGAGTAAAAAGGGTAACAAACTAAGTGTGGAGTTTCCATATATATAATCAATAAAAGTTATAATAATGATAAAAAGGAAAACTCTAATAAATCCTAATAAACTAGGCTGCTATAACTCCAACACTCCCCTCAAGCTAGGCGCAAAAATGTCAATTAAGTCAAGCTTGACAACGGAATCCCGAAGAATGGATAGAGTGACAAGTTTGGTAAAAATATTCGCAACTTGATCACTGGTCCCCATAAACGATAGAGTGACAATATAATTGCTAACATTCTTTCGAAAAAAGTGAAAATTGATCTCTATATGCTTTGTCCTCTCGTGTAATACAAAGTCAAAAGCGAGCTGAATAGCATATCGATTATCACAAATATAATGTAGATGAAAAAGTCACTGAAAATTCTAACTCGTCAAGAATCGATCGTAGCCAGATAATCTCACGTGTGTCAAGTGTCAATGCCCGATACTCTGCCCCTGCTGACGAGCGAGGGACAACTAACTGCTTCTTGCTCTTCCAAGAGATAAGATGAGTCCCTTGAAAAGCACAGAAGCCCATAGTAGATCGACTATCACACGTTCCTCCATAATCTAAATCTGAATAACAAGCTAGAGAACTAGTCTTAGATCCTGATGCATAGAACAACCCAAGTCTAAGACAAGACTTGAGGTACCGAAGAATATGATAAACTGCATCAAGATAAGGCTGACATGGTCTGTGCATGAACTGGCCAACTTGGTTGACAGCGAATGAAATGTCTGGCCTAGTGTTGGCTAGGTAGATAAGTCTACCTACTAACTTCTGATAGATAGTTGGATCTCTCAATTCCTCACCTTTAGTAGAAAGCTTTAGGTTTGGAATCATAGGTGATGATACCAGTTTGCACCCCAGTATCCTAGTGTCTGAGAAAAGATCTAGAACATACTTTTTCTGAGAAAGAACAATACCCTTGCTACTACGGCCAACCTCTATCTCAAGAAAGTATCGTAAAAATTCAAGGTCTTTCACATCGAAGACCTTTTCAAGGTTTACCTTGACTTGCACAGTCCCAAAAATATAGTCTCCAATAATAATAATATCATCAACATATATCAAAAGGATGACACAATGTCCAAAAATATTCCGTCGAATGAAGCAGGTATGATCAGAATGACATCTGGTGAACTCTAAACGTACAACTACACCACTAAAGCGAGAGAACCAAGCTCGCGGTGTCTGTTTCAGTCCATAAAGAGACTTACGCAGTCGATATACCTTTCCCGCATACTCCCGTTACCACGAAAGTCTTGTGGTGCATCCATATAAATAATCTCGTCCAGATCATCGTGAAGAAATGTATTTTTCACATGCAACTGATGAAGAGGCCAAAAATACTCCGTAGCTAGAAAAATAATCAATCAAATAGTAGTTGATTTTGCCACAAAGCAAAGATAGCATCTGAGTAAAGTCTTTTGCTACAAGCCTAGTCTTGTGACGATCAATAGTACCATCTGCAAGAAACTTCATATATGATTACGATCAATAGTACCATCCGTAAGACAAGATCCCATGTATGATTACGTTGAAAAACGTCCATCTCCGTTTGGATGGCAATAGTCTACTGGGGCTCCCGCATAGCCTCTAAAATAGAGCGAGGAACTGGCGTATCGGATAAGGTCATACTATAAGCTTAAAATATAGGAGACAGATCATCATAAGAAACATATGTAGAGATCGGATATAAAGTTCTAGCACTCCAACCATAATGAACAACTGGATGACGATCACACTACGAATAAAGATGCCCTAAATCATCATCCTCCACTGATAGTCTCATCAGGTAAAGAAATAGACTCAGTACCTACAATCTCATCAGTACTAACAACAGGTGCATCAATATGCTCAACGAACTAAGAAGTATTACCTTCATCACTTGAGGTAGAGGGGACATCAGTAGGGGATGAGAGTGAGGATGACGAACATAAACCTGTAAAGGAATAGAGGCTGGTGACTCTATACTGACAGAGATGACTGGCTCTAGAGGAGGAGAGACTGATGACTCTGTAATGATAGTGACCAATGACTCTGGATCCTGGGATAACGAAAAATTAAGGGAGTATCATCAATTGGAGGTGCAGACATAGGATTGAAAGAAAAATAAGGAATATGTTCAAGGAAGGTAGCATCTAGATTGTGATACATACGTCGCCTGACAAGATCATAACACCAATATCCCTTATACTGATGACAATAGCCCACAAAGACACGACGAATCGCTTTATTATCAAGCTTATGGTGAGTAGGAGATTAATTCTGAACAAAATATGTACAGCCAAAAATACGAGGAAGAACCGAAAAAAGTGTCCACTCACGGAATAAGACCTGTAAGGGAGTCATATGCTGAAGAACACGAGTCGGTGTATAATTACACAAAAAGGTAAAAGTCAAAATAATAAAATATCAATAAAATTTTGGTACCCCCACACCTCTAAGCATACAACGTATCATCCCTATCAGACTCCTATTTTTCTTTTTAGTAACTCAAATTTGCTCAGGAGTATATGCACAAGTGAGCTGCAGAAGGATATCCTGATAAGAAAAGTGAGACACTAAGGTATCAAACATATATTCTTTGGCATTATCCGAACGAAGAGCACGAACAATGATATCAAATTGTATCTTAATCACCTAAAAAAATTGAGTGATGACAGGGAGTACATCAGACTTTTTATGCAAACGGTAGACCCAACTACAACGAGTATGGTCATCTATAAATGTCACATAGTATCGAGCACCTGACAGAGTTACTTTGCTCAACACCTCCAACCGGCTCAACAAAGGGTACCTTTTAGCTATTTTGCTGAGCCAATTCAAAAAATTTGGCTCCAACCAGCTCAACAAAGGTACCTTTTAGCTATTTTGTTGAGCCAATTCCAAAAAATTTGGCCCCAACTGGCTCAACAAATCACTCGCTAATCTGCCTCCCCCATTCTCACTCATCGGTTATGGCTAGCAACAGTCTCTCTCATCAGAACTCTCTCTCCCCTAATTTTGGTTATTCTTCATCAAAGTTTTTGTGCCGATTTTGTGGTTCTTCTTTATCAGAGCTCTCTCCCTGCACTCTCAGACTCTCTTCGTCGGTGGAGTGTCCCAAGAGTCACCAGGTTTTTCACTACCATCGTCGATCGCTGTTCGTGGCCAACATCGTCAATCAAGAAGGGTTTAAGATTTTGCTTCAATAAACCCTTTCATTTCCTTCACTTGACAGGTATTTCATCGTCAATCAAGAAAGGTTTAATTATATTGTGAATATTGAACTCATTTCAGTGAAAATTTTGGTCTGGGTTTGTTCAAAAACTTGGTTTGGCTCAATTTCAATCCTCTCGATTTGGTTTGTACATTCATATATATATCCTTTCCAGTGTTTCATCTTTTCCGCTGCTGCTTTGTCTCTCTGTTCACACTTCGGTTCTCTGTTTTCTGAGGATTTTGTAGTATTTATGTGATGGAATTGAAGGGAAGTTGGTGTTGGTCTGTGTTTAGTAATTGTAATTATAGGCTTGTGTTCTTCGTTGGTTTATGCCGATGACATAGTCCACCAGGACGATGTTGCTCCGAAGAGACCTGGTTGTGAGAACAACTTTTTCTGGTAAAAACCCTAATTCTTTCTGATTCACACTTTTTTCTTTGTTGAAAAAATGATTCTCAGATTGGCTAATATAGCATATATTAACATAAAGATTTGAGGTCTATTGGTTCTCTCTTCTTCTTTTTTTTGGTCAGCAGGTGTATTGATTTTCTTGAGTTAATATTATATAGTGAAGCTTGAAAGTTAAATTCAACACATATTTACATAAAGATTCGAGGTATATTGGTTTTTTTTCCCTTATTGAATAGCAGGTGCAGTGGGTTGCTTAAATTAATAGCAGAATTTGAAGCTTGAAATTTAAGTGCATTTTAATGGGCAATGGATTTTTGAACCTAATATAACTGATTATTTTTATCTATTTAGATTAGATTTAGAAGGGTTTGGGCTTTTATATTTCTGGGGCTGATGTTTGTTGTGTTTTATATAGCCTATTTCTATTTTTACATGAACACTGCAGCTAGTAAGTTGAAAATTCATGCAAAATCCTTGCTATTTGTGCTCTTGAGGTTTTGTTTGTACTCTTGAACTGCACCTTTCTTGTGAACTTTTTTCATCAACAATTTAGGTTTTCTGATGGATGAATATGGATATTACTTCACCAATCTCTTGAACGACGGAACAAATGCAGATGAGTTTAACACTCAATCAGTAGACCAAATAAGTCATTCTTCACCAATATCACCTCAAATAGAATTCACCCCAAAAAAAGTTCGAGGTGACAACTTTTCAATTGAGGAGGACTTAGTTTTAATTTTGGGTTGGCTTAATGTTAGTGTGGATGTTGTGCATGGGAAAGAGAAAAAATCTAAAAGGTATTGGCAAAGGATTTGGGAGTACTTCAACGAATACAAACCCTAGTCAAATTGTAATTGCAATCAAGTTTCTTTGATTAATCGTTGGTCGACAATTTAACTAGCCACCAATAAATTATGGTTGTTTTGACCAAATTGAAAGGTTGAGTCAAAGTGATCTAACTGAGAAAAATAAAGTATGAGTTTATTTTAATTACAAGTGTGAAAATAGGGCATTTTTCTTTTAAGATACATATCATTATTGTATAATTTTCAGGTCCGTGATGCAAAGAAAGTGTACAAGGAACTTCATAAATCCTCTTTTCCATTTGAACATTATTGGAATGAGTTACGGTATCACCCAAAGATGGATGAAGGATTCTCAGTCCAAGAAACAAAAAATAAAAAGTGGTGCAACTCCCAGCAGTTCTAATCCTTTAACACTAGAATCGGTAAACATAGGAGACGACAGTGGGGCTTGGAGAGGTCAACTGGAATGAAGGCTATGAAAGAGCGAGCAAGAAAGTCAAAGAACAAACTTTTTGAAGGAAATAATTCAAGTTCAACATATTTCCCGAAATTATTTGAACAAATGAAGGAGGAGAAAAAGATGATGGCGGAGAAGAAAGTCGAATTCATGGAAAAAATGGTGGTTGTTAAACAAGAGAAGGTGGTTGTTGAACAAAAGAAGGTACAACTAAAGCAAATGAAGGAGGAACAAAAAATAATGTTGATGGATGCGAGTGTCATGTCTCCGATTCAAGCTGAATATTTTAAGCGCCTCCAGATGTAAATCATAGCAAAGAAAATATAGTTTTTTTTTATTCATAGACTAACAACTTTTGAGTAGTAGAAAATATTTGAGTTTGTGGGATTCACACTCTTTTGTTTTATTGTTTTTATTTGAGTGTTTTTATTCTTCTTTATTCTTTCTTTTGCACACTCAAAATGCATTATTATTCCCTAATATACTGTGGGTAATGGATGTTCTAATGTTCTATCATAGTTCACCTTTTATGTACAATTCTTTGCTTTGATGGGGATGGTTGTGAGAAATGGTAAGGGGCAGGTGGTCTTTGCTGCGGCTGCCTTTTATGGTTTTGGACTTGGCTGCTGCTGAGGTTACAATCTCTTGAGGTGGTATACAACATTTTAAGATAATGTCATTATCTTTATAGGTAAAGTTATCATATTTAATAAGTAATATTTAATGACAAAAAATTTACAACCACACATTTGAACAATTGCGTAATATTTAATGTCAAAAAATTTACAGGAATACTTATTTTTTATTATAGTACCTCTGTTTAACTAGGTGGTACTGTAGACTATCACCAACCTTTTTATCCTGTTTCTGAAGATCGTAAAGTCATACAACGGTTTTGAATCCTACTCTTGATGTTTTCAGAGGTCAGCTATCACTTTTGCCTTTCAGCAGCCTTTAGGAGCTTCTTCAATATCCAGCACCAAACAAATTTCCCTTTGAACCATCATTTTAAACTGATGTCTCGCCATGCAGAAACACAGGAGTAACAGCTGGTTGAAGAGGCTTGACAAGTAGAGGATTTGAGAGATCCCAAATCACACTCCCAGTGGCAACAACAGCTGCATCTTTAGATGCCATCACAATCAGAGCAGAACCTTTCTTCTTAGAACTTTTCTTCTTAGAACCTTTCTTCTTAGAACCTTTCTTCTTAGAACTCCTGATCAATACTTCTTCAACCACACCAAATTTCTCAAACAAATCCCTCAGTCTTTGAGAAGTATAATCCCCACCAACCTTCTCCCATGATACCTTAAGCATCTTCTCCTTATCTAATACACTCCCCCCACTATCCATGCTTTCCTTTCCCCCAAGCGGTGTCTCTTTCTTCAAAGTTGATTTCGTGGATGCTGCTTTATTTGCATGCATTGCGCGAATTCTAGCAATCTCTTCTTTGAGTTTCCTAGCAATCCTCTCTTCTTCATCTCGAACCTTTACGGTGGGGTCAGAAGAACAAGCGGCTCGCTCTCTTTCTTCAAGATCTGACATCATTTTCCGACGCTTGGAATCATGTTGTGGTTGGCGCTGAACTTTTTCACGTTTGACTCGGAGTAGATCATCAAACAATTTCCTAGCTTTTTCATCCTTGAGGATCTCATAAGATGTTTTGAGTTTTTGAAAATTAGCATGAGCATTCGGATCATCCGGTCTCTTGTCTGGATGCAACTCCAAAGCCTTCAACCGATAGGCTTTTGAAATCTCTTTCTCTGAGAGCTTGGACCCTTCTTCACCAGATGGCAACCTCAGAACAGCATAGTGGTCAACCTCAATGTCCATATCTTCAGCTGATTTTGATCCTGACCAGTCGATCTCGTCTTCAATTTCTACTGTACCAGAGGATCAGCCAGGTTGTGTTCTCTTCTTCGAAACTGTTCTTTCCTCCTCCTTCTCTCGTTCTTTTAATTCACCGGGCAGAGGGTCAGAACCCTCTCTCTCTCTCTCTCTCCAATTTGTGGGAGATGGATCGTTGGCACCGGTCGGCTTGCCCTACTTTCCAAAACAGAAGGTCTGAAACCCCCTTTACTCTTTTATTTATTTTTTCTCTCTCCCTCTCTCACGCGTTTGCTTTTTTGTGTGTGTGTGTGGTTATTTGGCTGCGTTGATTGTTTGGGTGTTTGGGTAGTTTGGTTTACAGCTACGAAACTGGTGGAGTGGGTTTTGTCGGTGGGCAGTCGGTGAAGGCAGTCAGTGATTTTCACTGTAGGCAGTTGGTGAAGGTCAAGGTAGTCAGTGAGTTTGCTGGTTTGGTTCGGTGCTGGCCTGGGTGGTGTTTGTCGGTGGGTTGCTGGTCTGAGCAGTCGGCGAGGGTAGTCGGTGGGGTGTTGGTCTGAGCAGTTTGCTCGCTGGGCAGGTTGGTAGGTGGTTTGCTGGCAGTCCAGGTCGCTGCTTGCTGGGTGCTGTTTGGAGGAGAGAGAGTTGTGGCTGCTGAGTATGGTGGAGTCTACGGTGGAGGTTAAGTTTTAGGGTTAGGGTTAGGGTTAGGGTTAGGATTAGAAGTTGAGTTTGAGTTTGACTCTAATACCAACTTGAAATAGTTGTGAATAAAAAAAGATACAAATTAAGTGTAAAACTCTCGTATATATAACCGATAAAAATTACAATAAAAATAAAAAAAATTCTAATAAACCCTAATAAATTAGCGTGTTATAACTTTAACAATAATAAATCTCTAAGCCTTCAAATTCTAATCAACCTAAAGCTGAAGTCTTGGGGTGTGTGTGTGTATATTAGTGTCTCCCACCTCTTCCCCTTTTAAGGGGTTTGAGTTGGGTTGACTGTTAGGTTTATCGCTTCTTGTCAAAAAAAAAAAAAAAAAAAAGCTAGTGTCAACCGTAATACCCAATCTAATCAATGTGTTAACTATTCTAAATCAACCCCTCACAAATCATCATGTGCTGCTTATATAAAAGACCAAGTAAAATGGGTGTGGTTAAAAAATAAACATTCCCCTTTTGTGCATCTAAAGTAGCTTGAAACTATTCTTTCTGCATGAATAGCTAACCACACAACTACACTATATGAATACTTAAAAAGGTAACTGATAAGCATAAAATTGTGTAATCTAATCATTTTTTAAAAAATGTAACAATCCATAAAATTTTTTAGTCCTAGACAACTTCAACCATACAACAAAACGAAATAAATTACCTCTAAATCAATTTTTCCTTCAATAAATCAACAAAAACCACATTACAATTATGTAAAAATTACCCCAAGTAAGAAGACTTTTACTCTCCACAATCTCTATAATAATCTTGGGTAGCCTCGAATTAATGTAATATTAAATGAATCAATAATTTATTCAATGATAATTGTTCCCAAAAAATAGGGTCAATCCTAAATCTCAAAATGCATGAAGGATATGAAATTCGTGAAATTTTCATGCAAATTAATTAGGAAGAATGAATGAGTTGATATAAATTTCAATTGTGAAAAAAATTATTAGGGAAATGCATGAGGATTATTAATTGGGACAAATTGAACAAATTGGGTCAAGTAATAGGAATGTGTGTGTGTGGGGGGG
>CM042201.1:4499900-4511449 GCA_023539305.1 Ilex asprella | reverse complement strand
ATTCCGATGATTTAGAATATTTTGGAGCTATTCTGATGCATATATTACCTTCTTAAATTGATCACAACAATGGCCATTCTTCAGGTTGAGCATGAGGCAATCCTTAAAAAGAGAGAGAATGCTGATTCTATACTCACATGGAATGAATACAAATCAATGACTTTTACAATCCAGGTCCGTTCTAATTTGACATATTTGTCTCTTTTTCCATAAACATAGCTTTGAAATTCACTTACAAACTTTGTGCTGCGTGGGATACAACAGGTTATCAATGAAGTTCTTCGATTGGGAAATATAGCACCAGGGTTGTTTCGACGAGCATTAAAAGATATTCCAGCCAATGGTACGGTAACAAAGATTACTTGGGCGCTAGCTTGAGCCACATAGATCAAAATGAAAACAACAATTTCGATTCTCAATTGCAGGATACACAATTCCAAAAGGTTGGGTAATTATGATTGCCACTGCTGCTCAACACTTGAACTCTAATACATATGAGGATGCACTTACATTCAATCCATGGCGTTGGAAGGTGAGAGATTTAACCTCTTCAATTGCTGCCCACCAACACACACAACCCCAGCCAAAAAAAGAAAGCAATCGGAGATTGAATATCTTCTTGTTTATTTCCTTTTTAATTCAATAGGACCTCCAATCAAACGTTATAGCTAAGAATTTCATGCCATTCGGAGTGGGGATGAAGCAATGTGCTGGGGCAGAATATAGCAGGGTGTTCTTAGCCACCTTTCTACATGTCTTGGTCACAAAATACAAGTAATTACTTCTCTTGGTCACAAGACTTAAGGGTTTTTCAATCGTCTAGTTGGGCTCAAAAGCGTACAAAAATATAACTAATTCGGCATCACTAACACTATAACACTTCTCCTTTTCTCTGCAGATGGGCAATGGTCAAGGGAGGCAAAATTGTCCGAACTCCCATCATAAGATTTCCAGATGGATTTTACTTCAAGATCTCAGAAAAAGCATAATCGTCGAGTTTGTTGTTTTAAGTTTCTTAAAATCCCATCAATAAAACCATTTTCTTGAAAAAGGAGATGGTGTTATTCGTTAAGTTGTGTGAATGTCATACTTTAAATCATATCCTACTTGTCATAGGCTTAGAAAATGTGTTGGACTTGTAATAAATGGCCACTGAATAACATAGCCCAATTGGGCACCCCAGATTAATGTATTGCTCTTGTAAGGGTAATTTTCACGAGAATTGGATAGCTTGATCTAGAAATCTTCAATGGGAAAGGAAATTTGAAACAACTTTTAAACCTGTAAGTGCTCCTATTGTTAATGATCCGAAAATATCAAACCCATTAGTTACTTTCTACTCAGAAATCTCAGAGTGTTGTGGACTATATTCATGTTAGTAGTATGCTTTAAGACCAATAATATAGATGATGTTTTAGGATTGTACTAGCAACATTCATTACTTAATTAAATAAAATGGCAAGTTTATTTATCATGTTTTTACTTTATTTCATTTTAATATACATTATATAGTCCATAGAATATAAGTTAATAGTTTCCCAATATATTTCTTAGTACTTAACTCTTAAATGTTCCTAATCATAAAATTATTATTATGGCACTATGTAATCCAGATAGGCTAGCACACACTATGTTTACTTATATTTGATATGAGGTAACTCGTTCAAGTCACCAGTGTATGGACACTGAAGCAGGTGTGTGGGTGCTTGTTAGAGAACAAGTACACTGAACGTGACCGTTAATTACATTAGGATTTTTCATGCGGAGTTTTACGTAGTTGTCAATATTAAATCCTACAGTTATAGTTATGCAACTGATTCGATGACGCCCCAAAATTCGGGGGTCCGTTGATTACCTATCAACCCGCAGAATACCCATGGATATCAAGTAATTCGTTATGCCCAATTTACCGGGATCCTTAATTTAATAAAAATTGGGCAGAGTCTCCTATGTATGGGAAACTCTACCCAAAATACAACATTTGCAATATACATTCATATGACCCATCTGAGGCTTAATATCAAACAATAACCACACCGGGTCCATTTATGCATCAATCATAGTTTAAGTTCAATTTACAACTCTTTTGCACATATTACATGCCCCAAAAACTAACTTACAAGTCTAGTTTTACAAAAAAAATGGGTTAAAAGCCACAAGTCGACTTTTCTTCAACCATAGGGCCCCGATTGTGAGCCATCCGCCGGCGCATGACCCGCACCTAAAATGTTTCCCGTATAGGGTGAGCCAACGCCTAGTAGAGTATATCCTACAAAGGCTACTCCCCACCTTAGATGCATATGCAATGTGTATATGCAACATACAATATTTAACAATCATTCCATACAAGTATATGCATTCAATGTTGGAATGTAACCATGCCATGCTATGAAATAAGATGATACTCACTCATGCACTTAAACACAAGTCCTCACCGACTCCCACAATACAATACAATGTCAATGTGTAATGACCCCCCTTCGACGGAAATACATCCAATGATCGTTTTGAATAAAAATCATGGGTTTTATAAATCAAATCATTATTGGATGGTACTCATTGAATGAGTATTCTTATAAATCAAAATCTTGTGTCTTTGTTGGACAACGGATCTTCGGAATTACACCGCGGGCTCCGTGGGCATTACACTTTTGCGAAATTTCACCCCCGAGAAGTATATGAACCAAGTGGTCGGGTCTTGCACCCGAGGGAGAGTCTAGCCCCACTTGCTATACCCGACACAAGTTTTCTTCCATAATCCCATGCGAATCAAAGGGGATCTTCAATCCACTTTTTCCCGAGCCCACTTACCAATCACCAAACAAGGTGTTTGATCAACCATGCATATCACACACCCACACTCAAGACTTATGCCCATGAATGTGATACATCTATGCACAACGATACAATGTTCAATATGCTATGAATGACATAAGAACAATCTCAACATATCATTGTAAGTTATGTTCTAAGCATACAGATATCATATTTGCCACAATGTCAATATATCATAACATGCATATACCAACAATTACATTTCCAATCATAAATCATGTCATAAGCCCATGATTTCACTTCACCACATCATCCCAAGCATGCTATATCATAATCTCATGCAATTAACACACTTTATTTAACATAAGTATTTTCTCAAACACCTTAAAGGCACTCAAGTCATATAATCACATAACACATTCCAAGTCACCACATTGCTCAAGAAATCACATTAAGTGAGTTTTACTCAACCATTTCCACATAATACCAAGTCTCAAGAAAATTACATAAGTAACTTCCACATACAAAACTTAAACTAGAAATTTTTCCAAGTAAATTCTATTCCCAAATCTTCACTTTCATAATCATAGGCAAGTGATATTACAATTTTTAGGACAATAGCACACTTAATTACAAAGACACAATATAACACATAAAAGCCCATGTAGTAGCCCACATAACGGCCCAAAAACCGTCCGCAAAAATAATCCAAAAAAAGTCCACTTTTCGGTCCAAAAACAGTCCAGTTTTTAGTCCAAAACAGTCCACTTTTCCATCCAAAATAATTTTCAATTTCAGTCCACAAAATAGCCTCTAAACAGGCCATAAAACAGTCCCAAATTCAGCCACAAAATAGCCCTTAAACAAGCCATAAATAGTCCCAAATTTAGCCACAAAACAGCCCCTAAATAGATCATAAAACAGTCCCAAATTCAGCCACAAAACAGCCCCTAAAAGACCATAAAACAATTCCAAATTCTGCCACAAAAATAGCCCCTAAACAGCCCCTTAGGATAGGAATAAAACCAAAGTCAGAAGAACTCTACCTCTTGAAACATAGAATGAAGGCTAGAGCTTCAAGAACACCTCCAAAACTTCCAAAAAACTCTTGATTTTCCTAAAATCTCCTCTTGGATCTTTGATGAAATCACTCGTTCTTAGTGTGGTTGCTTAGCTCTTGTCATGGTAATCGACTTTAACTCTTGGCCCGAATTGATCCGAGCGACGGAACTTCAAAAATCGTCAAGAAAAGCCTTGAAGTTTGATTTTCTTTTTCTTTCTCTCCCTTCAAAAATGGAGATATTTGTGCCTAAATATCTGATTTAGGTCGACATTTATAGTCGCAAATGAGCGGTACACATCTCACCACATATTTTCTACTTTCAGGTCCGTTTTTTCGTCCCGAAACGATTCATTATATCCCAGTTTAAGTTCAAATTAATTTTATTTGAAATTTTATTCAATTATAAAGAAATTTTAAAATTTTTATTTTTTGAGACCTTTGTGAGGTCATCTACCACCCAACTGCCTCGAACGACGTGCAAAATCCGACAATCTCATAATTCGACGAAATTCGACAGAGTGACTAGATTTTGTGATACGAATCCATCAGCGAAATCCGTTATATCATCCAAGCTTTAGAACATTTATATTTTAAATACACATTATAGTGGCAAATTATCATTTTGCCCTTTTTTAAAAAAAAAAAAGTTTAAATTTGCTCGGGTTTTACATTCTTCCCCTCTTAAAAGAATTTCGTCATCGAAATTCACACATACATACACATACAGTTACATGCATATGCAACAGTCATTTAATATCAATTGACTATAAGAAAATACCTCCATCCTCAAATAAGAAAGAATAATTGGTACGTATAATGTCTTCGCATTTTCATGTTGCCTCCTCCACTCAACGGTGCTGCTATAACACCTTCACTAACCTCACGATTTTGTCTCGCAAAACCTGATCCCGGCTATCCATGATATGCACCGGTCCCTCCTCGAAGGTCTCATCCACATCAACAACAAGCTCGCCCTAATCCACCACATGAGTCGAATCTGGGGTGTATTTCTGGAGCATAGAGACATAGAATACCGCATGAACATCTGATAGATTTGACAGTAATACGAACCGGTAAGCAACTGTACCCACCCTCTCGAGTACCTCGAAGGGCCCGATATACCTCGGTGACATCTTTTCGTGCTTGCCGAACTTGACCACTCCTCTTTTAGGCATCACCTTCAAGAAGACATGATCTCCCACTTCAAATTCTAGAGGTCACCGTCGCCTATCGGCGTAGCTCTTCTGTCGGCTCTGCGCCGTAATAAGACGCTTTCGTATCAAATCCACGTTCTCTGAGGTGTCTCTCACCAATTTCGGACCCGTAGAGGGTCTCTCTCCTACCTCTGTCCAACAAACTAGATATCGATAAAGCCTCCCATATAGTGCCTCATAGGGTGTCATTTGTATGTTCACCTGATAATTGTTGTTGTAAGCAAACTCTACTAAAGGTAAATGATCTTCCCAACTACCCTTGAGATCTAGGAAGAATGCCCGTAACATGTCCTCTAATGTATGGATGGTCCTCTCAGACTGACCGTCCATCTAGGGATGAAAAACAGTGCTCATCATCAGCAGCATCCCCATGGCTCGTTGGAAACTCTCCCAGAAATGAGCCATAAATTTGGGATCCCGATCCGATACTATAAATACGGGCACCCCATGCAACCAGATAACCTCCTGTATATACAACTTGTAAAACTCCTCTAATGTGAAGGTCATCCGTACTGCCAAAAAGTGTGTCGACTTCGTAAGTTGATCCACTATCACCCATACCGTGTCACGTCCTCGCGATGTCCGTAACAAGTGGGTTACAAAATTCTTTGTGATATGCTCCCACTTCCACTCAGCTACCTCCAAAGTCTGGAGTAACCCTGTTGGTCTCTAATGTTCAACCTTCACTTGCTGACACGTGAGACATCTACATCTACTTACAAAGTCCGCAACCTGCCGCTTCATCCCACTCCAATAATACTGATGGCGGAGATCATAATACATCTTTGTGTCACCTGGATACACAGTAAAATCAGAGCAATGGAATTCTCTAAGGATCTTCTCTCTCAGCTTCGCAGACTGGGAAACCACAATCCTTCCTCTATATCGAAGACTACCATTCGAGTGAATTGTCCAGCCCTCATCATTTGTCCTCGACTGTACTCGGTCCATGATGGACAATATCTCCGGGTTCTTCCCTCTAGGACTCAATCACTCTATTCAATAGGGAATGCGTAGCCACCAAACTCTCTAAAATACCCTGAGCCTGCCCTATGTAGTGTAACTCGAACTGTCCCACAATCTCAAGCATCTGTCACTCTCGAGAAACCACACTAGCCAAGACTCCCCGTGAATTCCGGCTAAGTGAGTCAACCACCACATTTACCTTACCTGGATGATAATGCAAAGTGAAGTCATAGTCCTCTAGAAACTCCATCCACCTGCGTTGCCTCATGTTAAGGTCCCACTGTGTAAAGATGTACTTCAGAATTTTGTGGTCTGTAAAACACCTCGAACTGCTCACCATATAGATAGTGGCGCCTAGCCTTCAAGGCAAAGACAATGGTCTCTAACTCCATATCGTGCGTAGGGTAGTTCTGTTCTTGGTTCTTTAACTGCCGAGAACCATAAGCTACCACTCTCCCAGACTGCATCAAAACGCAACCAAGTTCGTCCTTGAAGGGATCACAATATACTGTGTACCTCTGTCCCCTTTCCGAGACAATCAAAATAGGAGCTGAAGTAAGCATCCTCTTCAACTCCTGGAATGCCTTCTAGCACAAATCGTTCCACTCAAACTTGACCTCTTTCCGGGCCAACTTTGTCATAGGTGCAGCTAATCGGGAGAAATCCTCAATGAACCTTCTGTAATACTCTGCCAATCCCAAGAAATTACGTGTCTCGAAGACTAACTTTGGCCTCTCCTAATTTAGGACTGCCTCAACCTTCTCTGGGTCCACGGAAACACCCAAAGTCGATACCACATGCCCCAAGAATTTCACCTCAATCAGCCAAAATTCACAATTGCTGAACTTGGCGTACAACTGATGGTTTCTCAGGGTCTAGAGAACAACCCTCAAGTGACCCTCATGCTCCTCCTCAGACTTGGAGTAGATCAAGATGTCGTTAACGAAAATCACAACGAATTGATCTAGGTAGGGTTGGAACACCCTATGCATGAAATCCATGAATTTCGCTGGAGCATTCGTGAATTTGAATGGCATCACTGTAACTCAAAATGCCCATATCGCGACCTAAATGCCGTCTTAGAGATATCTGCCTCCCTAACCCTCAAATGATGGTAACCGGTACAGAGATCTATTAGGAGTAGACCCGGGCCCCTCTCAATTGATCAAACAAATAATCAATCCTCAACAAAGGGTATCAATTCTTGATAGTAACCCTATTCAACTGTTGGTAGTTAATGCATAGCTGAGGGGTCTTGTCCTTCTTCTTGGCAAATAGCACCGAAGCACCCCAAGGTGAGGTGTTTGGCCTAATAAAGCCCCTGTCCAAAAATTCATGTAATTGAAACTTGAGTTCTTGTAACTTAGCAGGTGTCATTCTATGCAGAGTCATAGAAATAGGAGATGTATCAGGGTGTAACACAATGGTGATATCTACATCCCTATGTGGAGGTAATCTAGGTAGTTCATTCAAAAAATATCCTCATACTCATAAACCACCAGAGGTAGACCCAACTCCTGTCTCGCCTCATCTTCTAGGGTAAGGCTTGCTAGCCAACCCATCAACTGCTCGTACCATCTAGAGTCGTACACGGCTTGGGATAAAATATCGTGCTTATTCCCTTGAAACATGAAACAAATACCGTCTGGTGTGTAGGTAGTGACCCTCTTACGATCACAATCAATGACGACTTAGTGTGCCGTCAACCAGTCCATCTGAAGGATGACATCAAAATTTGACATTTCCATGATCCTAAGGTCCATAGTGAGTATAATCTCTGAGATCTCTAGCTCATAACGCCGACATATCAAATCAATCCTTACCCTAACTCCTAAGGGAGAACTTACATGCAACGGCTCTTCTAAGGCTTCAACCTCTAAGCCCAAGTCTTTCACACAAGATACTGAAATGAATGAATGCGATGCACCAGAGTCAAATAGTACTCTTACCCATAAAGAAGAGAGTAGAAATGTACCTTAGATAACTGACTAATCTGTCGGCTCAGTGTGAGGTGTGATGGCGTAAACACACCCTTGGGTCCCCTAAGTCCCAGCCTGAGAGCCATGTCCTCGACCTTGACCTATGCCCTAACCCATCTGGACTGCCTACGGAGTCCCTACTCGGAAAGTGGTAGGGGTCTATGCAGTGCCCTAGTGCTGGTACTGGCTCCTTTGACCTATGGTGGGGTAAGGAGGAATAAACTGGGTCTGCGGTTGCCTAACCGAAGACTGGGACTGGGATGTCCTATAGCTTTGGGATCCTTGCTGTTCAGGACAATCCTTCCTCACATGACCCAACTGATGGCAGAAATAACAAGTCTTCTGACCTGCCTGATAAGTGGTCCTGAAGTTTCCCCTTCCTTGGGAGAATCGACCTTAGCCTTGGCCTTGATAGCCACGGCCCTACCCTTGCTGTCCCTATAGAGCAGAAGTCCTCTATCTCTTCCCCGTACTAGAAGAAGAGGATTGTACCTCCTTCTTCTTGTGCTTAACACCCGCTTCCCTGATGTTGCGTGCATCCTCCACTTCTCTCTCGATGGCCATGGCGGTTTCAACCATCAAATCCAAGTCTTGGAGGAGAAGTCCCACAATCTTGCCTCAAATGGACAGCTTTAGCCCATCCTCAAACTTTCACACCTTGGCCATATCCGTGGCCACGTAGTCATCAGCAAAACAGACCAATGCCGTGATTTTAGCTACATATTCTACTGCGGTCATAGTTCCCTATTTCAGATTCAGGAAATCCTGAGCTTTGGCTTGCCGGACAGACGTCAGAAAATAATTGCCCATAAAGAGCTCTTGGAATTCTCCCCAAGTCATGGCCTCCAAGTTCCTAGAGTCCTTTACCCAATCCCACCATAACTGAAAAGTTATGGTGGCATTGGAGGTGATCTCCATAGCCCTCAAGACCTTATCCACTTGCCGGAACCAATAGTCAGCTATCATCAGTCCGCCCCTTTCAGACAGACCGGAGGATTATGTTGTTTGAACTTCTGGAGGTTACTTGATCCTCCTTGACCCATATTTGCACCGGTCTGTGCAATAGTAGTAGTTGTAGCACTAGCTTGTGCTATGGTAGCAGCCGCCTCACCGATAGCTTCCACAAAGGCTTGGTGATCAAAGGCTGGTGGTGGTTGGTTATTGTCCCACCCACCGCCTCAACGTCCTCGACCATGTCTACTTCCCCTTCCTCTATTTTCCATCTACACACATGTAAAATAACAATAGAGTCTCACATTGTATTTCAAGATAGGGATCAAGTACAAACGTTGAGAATTTTCTCATTGTCCCCCTAGTAGAACGTGTGTCATATACTAGAAAACATTTACACTTTAAACTATACCGTTCATCCTTTTTTTCCAAACCACCAAGGTTATGTTTTTTAAACACTAGGGTAGAATAATTTTCACCATGCATATAATTCACATAACATGTAGCCAGTAGAGTACATAACATGAAAACCAATGCCCATCAAGCCCTAGGTAATACTCGTATACCTAAGCTCTGATACCAAGCTATGACCCTCCAAAATTCAGGGTTCCATTGATTACCCATCAACCCGTGGAATACCCATGGATACCGAGTAATTCGATATCACGTCGTTATGCCCTATTTACCGGGGTCTTTAATTTAACAAAAATTGGACAGAGTCTCCTTTGTATGGGAAGCTCTACCCAAAATGCAACCTATGCAATATACATTCATATGACCCATCCGAGACTTAATATCAAACAATGACCACACCGGGTCCATTTATGCATCAACCATAGTTTAATTTCAATTTATAACTCTTTTGCACATATTACATGCCCCAAAAACTAACTTACAAGTCTAGTTTTACAACAAAAATGGGTTAAAAGCCACAAGTCGACTTTTTTTCAACCATAGGGCCCCAATTGTGAGCCGTCCGCCAGCGCATGACCCGCACTTGAAATGTTTCCCAAATGGGATGAGCCAATGCTCAGTAGAGTATATCCTGCAAAGGCTACTAACCACGTTAGATGCATATGCGATGTGTATATGCAACAAATAATATTTAACAATCATTTCATACAAGTATATGCACTCAATGTTGGAATGCAACCATTTTGTGCCAAGAAATGAGATGAAACTCACTCATGCACTTAAACCCAAGTCATCACCGACTCCCACAACATAATGCAATACCAATGTGAAATGACCCATAATGGGCACATAATGTTGCACATTTCATGGCCTCATTACATTCATTATAACTCAACTTTTGCATTTAATTACTTAGTGTTAGCCTATTTTTATGAATAATGTTGAATTCTTGATGTTTCATATTTTGATACCTTAAATATTGGATTTTAGGATCTTGCAACTATGTTGGATGTGTGGTAATGGCATAGACACAATACATGAAGAATGGGAGGCTTAAAAGTGAAGAAATCAAGGAGGCATTGGTGTTTTGGAACAAAGGCACCAGCTGCCACATCACTGGGAAGTACTGCCTCGGTTGTCCTCCATTTTGACCATGATCGACTCAGAATCTGGAAAAGTTTAAAACATGCAAGTTGTAGATCTGGATGTCTTCTGTATTGCGTCAAAATTTTATCTCAATCTAACGGTTAGATCAAGAGTTATGTCATTTCTACCGAAGGTGGTCTAGTACAGAAAAACATTACCGGTACCTAGTACCGGTACCACGAACCTTCTGGCCGAAAAACAGCATGTAACTCAACTTTGAGGCTTGGGATCCCACTTACACTTCTCCCACTTTCCCCCCAACATTTCCTTACACAAGATCAGGCATCCCTCACACATTGAGATGACTTGGGCGGCTTGAGCATTAATGAGAATGTGAGGGAAGAGGGGCTGCCTGGGAGATGCAGGCTAGGCTTGTCCTAGCCTTCCAATCACTTTAAATCAGCTCACACACATTGGGGGACCCTCGTGGACGAAATTCAAGGCTCTAAAACAATATACACAACATTATTCAGCATTGTAAAGAAGAAGAGGGGGGCTACCTAAGCTTAGGAGTAGTTGCAGTTTAGCTCCAAGGAGCAAGAAGATGAATAGTAACTTTTTTGAATTTTCTTCTCCATTCAAGTTGTAGAAAGCTTGTGAATCTCTTGTAAGGATCTTCTAAGTTTAATTTATTGTCTTTAATCTCACTCCTTTCAAGTTATTGCAAGTTTAGTTCCATGTTCTAGCTTTCACCATTTATGTTTTCAAGTTTTCTTCAATTCTTAGTTTAAAATGGGTATTGCTGATTTCTCTTCTTAGTTTAAGATTTCTTGCATTTATTTAAGTTTTAATCTCCATTTCATCCTTGTCTCTTTACATTATGAATGTCTTTCTTTTAATATGAGTAGTTAGGATTTAAGTTGGTTAATCCAAGGGAAGACCTCCTCTTGGGGATTTCATTTCAACTCTTCTTCATTTCTCCCTTTTGAGTCAAATGGTTTGGTTTGACGGGGTTGAGAGTGGATGAGTTGGTGATCCTTTGATATCCCGTAGCCCTAGTCACGGATTATGCTTAGATACTCACCAATCTCGTCCCTAGCT
>CM042201.1:4481680-4499500 GCA_023539305.1 Ilex asprella | reverse complement strand
CATTTCAACTCTTCTTCATTTCTCCCTTTTGAGTCAAATGGTTTGGTTTGACGGGGTTGAGAGTGGATGAGTTGGTGATCCTTTGATATCCCGTAGCCCTAGTCACGGATTATGCTTAGATACTCACCAATCTCGTCCCTAGCTTCTCTCGAATCAATCGTTCATTCATGCTCAATCGGAGGAAGGTTGTGAGTTGATTTGGTATTCCCATTGGAATGAATCCTTTGGATTAGCCAACACTTGTTTTCTTGCATTTTCATATACAAACACAACCCCAAAACATAAACAAAAGATTTTATATTTTCTTTACCTTTTTGCAAAATCACTTTCACAAAACTCCATTTCCTTCCCTGAGGAGACGACCTTCGAATACTTTCCAAGTAAAACGCCAACAACGAAAGACTCTTTGCGATTGGGGAGCACTTTTGTGCACTCACATCTCATTTTACATCATTCCATTTTCCTTGCCTCATTGCCCTTTCTTTTGACACTATCCCTAGGGGAAGAAATCTTTCTCCCCCGGCCATACATTGCATCATTTGAGGGAGAGTAATTAGGGGATAGTTGAGGTTAGGTTTATAAAACAATCATTTTGGCGCCGTTGCCGGGGAAGGCTAAGCGTTGAGTTCGAAGGTGATTTTGGAACGACATAAGGTAAGTCTCGTGATTTTCCTCACGGGCCAAGGTATGTCGTCTAACTTGTAAATATTTTGTTTTAGTTTGTTTTGTGTTATGTCTTATAATTTTTATAAAAATGTATATAATGCCCCATATTATGAAAATGTGTGTGAGATTTGTGATGACTATGGGCTCACCTCTTGTATGTGCCAAATAAATTATCCTATTTAAGACTTTTCATGCGAAAAATCTTATCCCAACCATCTTATCTTGGTTTGGTTGAGACATTTTAATAACTATCCCTTGTATTGTTGGATAGATGGTCTAGGAAGGGCATTGATGCAACAAAAAAATTTTAAAATCAAAAAAATCCATGGGCGCAAGCTCATATCTGAATTGAAGCCGGATTGGCATGAGCCCTTGTTGTTTTGTTTCCATGTACATAGTCGTTAAATTTATTTTATTATTATAGTTTTATTTTTTCAATGTTGTTGTAGTGTAGACTTTAGCATGGAAGTTGTTTATCTCTCCTTAATTTGGACCCATTTCATGTTGAGCATTATCATAGACAAACTCATTGAAAATCATGTGAGAGTTTAAGTTGGGGGGTGTAAACAAACTTTGTTGTCTTCTCTTTTATGTTTATATATATATAAAAAAAAACAGAACAGTACCGGTACTGGGTACCGGTACCATATAGTACCGGTACTTAAAACTCACTGGAATCGGGGTACCGGTACCCAGTACCGGTACTATTTGCCTGACACTTCCCCATCTTTGCATATCAAGCTCTGCCGTCTTGAGGGCTCATTTTATTTTCATTTTTCTCATTGCATGACCCTTTGTGCATTGAGGACAATGCTTGATTTAAGTTGGAGGGTGAGGTGCACCATTCACATGTTCCACCACTTGTTGTATAGAATAATGGAAAATGTGAAAATTTTGAAAGTTTTAAAAAATATATAATATTGAACTATATTCCCCTACCCTAATGGTTATGGGATTTTTGATAATTTGGTCTTCATTTTGAACTTTGAATACATGAGCACATTATAGAAGTTTATCCTATTGCAAGAATATCACATATGTGTTTTCTTTTAAAATCAACCATAGTGCACCTTGAATGTGTAATTTGGACAATTTACGGATTGAGTTCACATTTAGGGCTTGACATGAATAGTTGAGATGAGTAAGAACCCATGTGAGCTTTAGTGAAAATTCTTATTAGGAGGGAACTTACATTTACTCAAGGAACAATTTTTCAAATTCAAGATTTGTTCAATAATCTCATTATGGTTGTTTTGGTTAGGTGCTTTTGGGTAGTTGATTGACTTTGTCTTGATTGTACAATGCTCTCCCATGCCTATTTAGAAATGATCTTAGGCCATCTTTGATGCTTTGAGCCTTAGCCATTTTCTTGAAAAATTGATCCCTAGTGTCATGATTGAGCCTTAAATGAAAAACTCGTTTCTATGCCATATATTTAAACAAGCCAATGAAAATGACAAATATCTATCTCACCTTGGTTGTTCCTAGTGCTGAGTATGAGAGATCATAAAAGAGAAGGAAGTATGGCTGAAACTCAAGTAAAAGGGGTGAATGATTTGAATTCAAAAGAGTTGAATGGAAAAAAATGAAAACTCAAGAAAAGAAAGAGAAAGGGGTGAAAGAAGAAAAAAATGATCATAGAAAAAAGGAAAATATTAAGGAAAAGAAAGAAAAGAAATAAAGGGTGTTGTGATGGTGTGAAAATCAAAATCCCAGTAAAAAAGAAGTGTTTGTCCATGATTAAAAGTCTCTCACTCGGGACAACTCTCTTTGTCACCCTATATCTTTCATTTCTTTTACCTAGATATCACCCTAAGGCCCCATTATAACCCTTGAAAGTCCTAAATGATCTAGAGAAGCATGGGGGATGCATACTTTTAAAGGAAAAGAGGAGTTGATTTTGTTATCTAATGCCCTAGCATTCCTTTCATGAGATTATGCCAAGGTTGTTTCATTTCTATGCATACTTCATTTTTGGATTATATGTGAGCTTACTTTATTTTGTGCACAAGATTCCATCTCATATATACACATAGAGTGCATGCCATGATAATCATTGAGTGATTCAATTGTGAGAGACACCCTTGGTGAGTTTTGCATCAAAACTTAATTTGGATAGCCAAAGTGAATGTGAATTCCATTGTGTAAATGCTTAAATTACATGTTTATTTCACACACACACACGAGTTTGAAAATGAATGTGTACGTGGATACTCTAGAATAGCATTTACGGCTATGATATGTTTCATGTGTGATTTGTTTGGGTGGTTCGGATCAAGTTATTTTTGAAATCCCATTGCTAGTTAGGATAAGGGAATATATTTTAAATATTAGATACTAGGAAAAGAAGTTTGTAGGTGTCTTCAATGGAAACCTTCACGAGACAAAACTCGTCCACTAGGGATCACCTAGGGGTTTAAAGGCTTATTGCATGTGCTAAATGCAATATCGAAATTAGTATAGGTTTATTTTTGTCTTCTTGTTTTTACATTTTTTTTGCTAGGGAATAGCAAAGCTTAAGCTGGGGGGTGTGATGAGCACATAATGTTGCACATTTCATGGCCTCATTACATTCATTATAACTCAACTTTTGCATTTAATTACTTAGTGTTAGCCTATTTTATGAATAATGTTGAATTCTCGATGTTGCATGTTTTGATAGCTTAAATGTTGGATTTTAGGACCTTGCAACTATTTTGGATGTGTGGTAATGGCATGGACATAATACATGAAGAATTGGAGGCTTAAAAGTGAAGAAATCAAGGATGCATTGGTGTTTTGGAACAAAGGCACCAGCTGCCACATCACTGGGAAGCACTTCTTCGGTTGTCCTCCATTTTGACCATGATCTACTAAGTATCTAGAAAAGTTTAAAACATGAAAGTTTTAGATCTGGATGTCTTCTGTATCGTGTCAAAATTTTAGCTCAATCCAACGGTTAGATCAAGAGTTATGCATTTTCTATCGAAAGTGGGCCAGTACAGAAAAACAGTACCGGTACTCGGTACCGGTACCATATGGTACCGGTACCTAGTACTGGTACAATGAACCTTCTGGCCGAAAAATAGCCTGTAACTCAACTTTGAGGCTCTGGGGTCCCACCTACACTTCTCCCACTTGCCCCCCAACATTTTCTTACACAAGAGCAGGCATCCCTTTCACATTGGGATGACTTGGGCGGCTTGAGCATTAATGAGGATGTGAGGGAAGAGAGGCTGCCTGGGAGATGCAGGCTAGGCTTGTCCTAGCCTTCCAATCACTTCAAATCAGCTCACACACATTGGGGGACCCTCATGGACTAAATTCAAGGCTCTAAAATAATATACACAACATTATTTAGCATTGTAAAGAAGAAAAGGGGGGCTACCTAAGCTTAGGAGTTGTTGTAGTTTAGCTCCAAGGAGGAAGAAGATGAATAGTGATGTTTTTGCATTTTCTTCTCCATTCAAGTTGAAGAAAGCTTTTTAATCTCTTGTAAGGATCTTCTAAGTTTAATTTATTGTCTTTAATCTCACTCCTTTCAAGTTATTGCAAGTTTAGTTTCATGTTCTAGCTTTCACCATTTATGTTTTCAAGTTTTCTTCAATTCTTAGTTTAAAATGGGTATTGTTGATTTCTCTTCTTAGTTTAAGATTTCTTGCATTTAGTTAAATTTTAATCTCCATTTCATCCTTGTCTCTTTACATTATGAATATCTTGCTTTTAATATGAGTAGTTAGGATTTAAGTTGGTTAATCCAAGGGAAGACCTCCTCTTGGGGATTCCATTTCAACTCTTCTTCATTTCTCCCTTTTGAGTCAAATGGTTTGGTTTGACGGGGTTGAGAGTGGATGAGTTGGTGAGCCTTTGATATCCCGTAGCCCTAGTCACGGGTTATGCTTAGATACTCACCAATCTCGTCCCTAGCTTCCCCCGAATCAATCGTTCATTCATGCTCAATCGGAGGAAGGTTTTGAGTTGATTTGGTATTCCCATTGGAATGAATCCTTTGGATTAGCCAACACTTGTTTTCTTGCATTTTCATTTACAAACACAACCCCAAAACATAAACAAAATATTTTACATTTTCTTTACCTTTTTTGAAAAATCACTTTCACAAAACTCCCTTTCCTTCCCCTGAGGAGACGACCTTGGAATACTTTCCAAGTAAAACACCGACAACGAAAGACTCCTTGCGATTGGGGAGCGCTTTTGTGCACACACATCCTATTTTACCTCATTCCATTTTCCTTGCCTCATTGCCCTTTCTTTTGACACTATCTCTAGGGGAAGAAATCTTTCTCCCCCAGCCATACATTGCATCATTTGAGGGAGAGTAATTAGGGGATAGTATACAAGTGTATGCATTCAATGTTGGAATGGAACCATTTCGTGTCAAGAAATGAGATGATACTCACTCATGCACTTAAACCCAAGTCCTCACTGACTCCCACAACATAATGCAATGCCAATGTGAAATGACCCGCCTTCGACCAAAATACATCCAATGATCGCTTTGAATAAAAATCATGAGTTTTATAAATCAGATCATTATTGGATGGTACTCATTGAATAAATATTTTTATTAATCAAAATGTTGTGTCTTTGTTGGGCAACGGATCTTCGGAATGACACCTTTGGCTCCGTGGGCATTACACTTTTATAAAATTTCACCTCGGGAAATGTATGAACCAAGTGGTCAGATCTTGCACCCGAGGGAGAGTCTAGCCCTACTTGTTGTACCCAATACAAGTTTTCTTCCATACAACCCTGCGACTCAAATGGGATCTTCGATCCACTTTTTTTCGAGCCCACATACCAACCACCAAACAATGTGTTTGATCAATCATGCATCTCACACACCCACACTTATGACTTGTGCCCATGAATGTGATACCTCTATGCACAACGATACAATGTTCAATATGTTTTGAATGACATATGAATGATCTCAACATATCATGGTAAGTTATGTTCTAAACATATAGATACCATATTTGCCCCAACGTCAATATATCATAACATGCATATACCAACAATTACATTTCCAATCACAAATCAAGTCATAAGCCCATGATTTCATTTCACCACATCGTCCAAGCATGTTATATTATAATCTCAGGCAATTAACACACTTTATTTCACATAGATATTTTCTCAAACACCTTAAAGACACTCAAGTCATATAATCACATAACACATTCCAAGTCACCACATAGCTCAAGAAATCACATTAAGTGATTTTTACACAACCATTTCCACATAATACCAAGTCTCAAGAAAATTACATAAGTAACTTCCACGTACAAAACTTAAACTAGAAATTTGTCCAAGCAAATTCTATTCTCAAATCTTCACTTTCATAATCATAGGCAAGTGATATCACAATTTTTAGGCCAATAACACACTTAATTACAAAAGCACAATATAACACATAAAAGCCCATGTAGTAGACCACATAATGGCCCAAAAACAGTCTACAAAAATAGTCCACTTTTCGATCCGAAAACAGTCCACTTTTCAGTCCAAAAATAGTTCAATTTTTCGTCCAAAATTATTTACAATTTCAGTCCACAAAATAGCTCCTGAACAGACCATAAAATAGTCCCAAATTCTGCCACAAAATAACCCCTAAATAGGCCATAAAACAGTCCCAAATTCAGCCACAAAATAGCCCCTAAAGAGGCCATAAAATATTCCCAAATTCAGCCACAAAACAACCCCTTATGATAGGAATAAAACCAAAGTAGGAAGAACCCTACCTCTTGTACTGTAGAATGAAGGCTAGAGCTTCAAGAACACCTCCAAAACTTCCAAAACTCTTGATCTCCCCAAAGTCTCCTCTTGGATATTTGGTGAAATCACTCGTTCTAGGTGTGGTTGCGTAGCCCTTGTTATGATGATCGACTTTAACTCTTGGTCCGAGTCGATCCGAGCGACGGAACTTCGAAAATCGTCAAGAAAAGCCTTGAAGTTTGACTTTGTTTTTTTTCTCCCTTCTCCCTTCAAAAACCTTTGGAGGTTGAACAATGGAGATATTTGTGCCTAAATATCTTATTTAGGTCGATATTTATAATCGCAAATGAGCGATCCACATCGCACCGCATATTTCCTACTTTCGGGTCTGTTTTTCGTCTCGAAACGATTCATTATATCCCGGTTTAAGTTACAATTAATTTTTTTTTTAAATTTTATTCAATTATAAGAAAATTTTAAAATTTTTATTTTTGGGGAGTTTTGTGAGGTCATCCGCTATCCAGTTGCCACGAACAACGTATAAAATTTGACTATCTCAGAATTGACGAAATTTGACAGGGTGACTAGATTTTACGATACGAATCCAACGTCGAATTCCGTTGTGTCATCCGAGTTCTAGAACATAAGTATTTTAAATACGCATTATAGTGACAAATTAGTATTTTGCCCTCTTTTTAGAAAAAGTTTAAATTTACCAGGGTTTTATAGATCCTTAGACTTGAGACACCATGGATGTCTTGTGCATGGACTTCTACACTTTAACTATACAACATATTCATATACTAACCATGTCACTTGGATATGTATTGTTGGCCATAGTTAGACATGCATAGAGATTTATGAGTGTACAACATAAAATCTATTATCCTTAGTAATTAAAGGGAGAATGTCCTTGTGATCTTCTGGTATATGACTCAAAGAGTCATTGGCCAAGGCAGAATGACAATTAGAAAAGTGTTTCTAATTGATCATTAAGAGTCATAGTCCTAAGATCGAACACATAAGATTGAATTAGGGGTTTGACAATAATTTCATACCCTAGTAATTCAATTGGGAAATTGTGTGATAAAGGGATTGAATTGTATGACAACTATAGATTGAATGGGTTTTTTACCTACTTCGTGCTATCCGAAGGTTGATCATGATATGCTGTTAGGTGTCACTCGTGATTAGTAGAAGCCCGAAGAATGAAATTAATATAAATATATTAAGTGTACTTCATAAAGGGATAATTAGAAAAGTTTTAAATCAAGCTAAATTAGAAAGAGTTCTAATTTGAGATGCTACTTGTAGTTAGTATTGAATGCCTACAACCGGGTATGCTTCAACCTATAGGGTCACACACAATTGAATTGATTGGAAACTAAAGGATAAAAGAGAGACAACCAATTAAGAGTTAGTTGAGGTGAAAACCTAATTAAGATTTAATTAGAGACTTTACTACAATTAATGTTAATAAAGAGGTTATATGAAATTATGAGATAATTGCAACTTGACCCAATCTAGGATTAGAGCCTTTAAAGTTCTATAAATACCTTTATGTAGGAGGTGGATAGTAGAGATAATAATTCTCTTGCTAGGACAAGAAGAACCACCCCTCATTATCTCTCTCTCTCCTAGTTTTATAATGCCTAAAGTAGATCCTTCAAGTTTGTCAATTCGTGGGGATACCGATAGAGGTCAAACATTTGCGAGGCTTGAGGTAAAGATCAAATTCAGATTTGAAGTTTGAAGAATGTTTAAAGATTGCTTGAGAATGCTTGAGAAATTGAACACTAATAGATGTGGTTCGATCAATGATGAGTTAGACTGACTTAATAATCTCCTTTTGAAAATTTTCCCTAGAGACCACCGCATACCTTTGAAATAGCGTACCTTCCAAATTTGTCCCTAAGACATCATATGAGATACGATATGGGAAGAAGTCAAGTCTTAAACATGTTAAGATTTGGGGTTGTCCGTCACATGCTAAGAAATATGATATGAACAATTTGGAAGCTATGACTGAAAGATGTAGGTTTGTGAAAAATCTTAAAGAAGAATCTTTAGGATATTATTACTATCTTCATAGCGAACAAAATTGTTTGTTAGCTAGTTTTCTACTTTCTTGAAAAATAATTTATTCAAGATGAAGTCATAACAAGAAGGATAGTACTTGAGGAAATGTCCTCAAAATCATAAACAGTTACCGATCAGCCCAAATACTCTATTGACATAAGACCTAGTACTACACAAGCTCTGTGTAAATCTTATAAGATAATGCACCACCTTAAAGATATTGGTATCTGCATCAAGGTGATAAGGAACTCTTTATTGGCTATAATGATCATTAAGTGATCTTATAATTGCACAGAGATGATCTCGGACATCAACTCGAAAAAATGGCAAAGTGTCATGAAATCAAAGATGGATTCTAGATACTCCAACCAAGCCTAGAATTTTGTATACCCAACATAAGGTATTGTACCTACAGGCTAAAAATGGGTTTCAAAAGGAAGACAAGCTTAAATGGAAAAGGTAGAGACTTATAAAGTTAGGCTATGGGCTAAAGGTTTAAAACAAAGATAAGCTATTGACTATGAAGAAACCTTCTAGCTAGTAGTCATGCTAAAATCCATCATGATTATGCTTGTCATAATTGCACACTGTGACTATGAGATATGACAAATGGATGTCAAAACCTTTTTTCTTAATAGAAACATTGAGGAAGATATTTCTATGGAGCAGCCATAAGTTTTTGTATCCAGTGGCGAAGGACAAATTGTGTGCAAGTTATAGAGATCCATTTATGGATTAAAAGCAATCATCCAGAAGTTAGAACATCTAGTTTAATGAGGTAATCAAATAGTTTGGTTTCCTCTTAAACTTAGATGAACCATGTATGTACAAAAGGGTTAGTGGGAGTACTACCATATTTTTGGTATTTTATATAGAAGATATCCTATTCATTGGGAATAATGTTAGGATGCTCTCATCGGTCAAACTATAGCTATCACATAATTTTCACATTGAAGGTTTGGGAGAAGCATCCGATATACTAGGTATAAAGGTCCATAGAGATAGATCTAGAATGTTGCTTCGGGTATTCCAATCGTTGTACATAGACACAATGTTAATGAGATTTAATATGCAAAATTTCAAGAAAGGATTTTTACCTTTCAGAGGAGGAATTCATCTCTCTTAGGACATAAGTCCTACAACATCAAAAGAGAGAAATAACATGAGCAATATTCCTTATGCTTAGCAATAGGTAGCCTCATGTATGTTGTATTATATACAAAAAAAAAAAAAACTTGATATCAGATATGCTATAAGTGTTACTAGCAGATATCAGTCAAATTTCATGTTTGGAACATTGGAATGTAGTCAATACATTCTCCAAGTACTTGAGAATAACTAAGGATGCATTTCTTGTCTATGGAGAATGAGAGCTACATGTTGATAGATATATAGACTTAAAACTTTAGTCTAATGTAGATAAAATGAATATCTACTTTTGGATTTGTGTCTATCTTAAATGATGGAGTAGTGAGTTGGAGAAGCTACAAATAAGATATTACAGTGAATTCAACTACTAAGGTTGAGTATTTTGCCGACTTAAAAGATGCCAAAGAAGCTGTTTGGATTAAGAAGTTCAATAATGAACTTATATTAATTCCTACCATTTAGTCACATATACTACCGTATAGTGACAACAATGGGGCAATAGCTCAAGCCAAGGAATCAAAGTCTCATCAGAAATCCAAACACTTATAGTGGCATTCAACATAATCAAAGAGATCGTTTGAAGAGGTGATGTGTGTATCTAAAGGATTGAATCAATAGATAATATAGCAGACCCACTTACGAAAGCACTAAGAAAACAACAGCTATACTGACATCTTGAGAAGATGGGTATTAGATACATGGTCGATTGGTATTAGTGCAAGTGGGAGATTGTTAGTAGTATGCTTTGAGACCAATCATATAGATGATGTTTTAGGGTGGTACTAGTAACATTCATTACTTAATAAAATAAAAAGTCAATTTTATTTATCATGTTTCTACTTTATTTCATTTTAATATACATGATATAGTCCATAGAGTATAAGTTAAGAAGATAGTTTCTCAATGTGTTGAGAAGAGGAGACCTATACTTCTTAGTACTTAACTCTTAAATGTTCCTAGTCATAGGATTATTATTTGGGCACTATGTTTACTCATATTTGATATGAGATAACTCGTCCAAGTCACTAGTGCAGGGACACTAAAGCAGGTGTGTGGGTACTTGGTAGAGAACAAGTACATTGAACGTGACCATTAACTACATTAGAATTTTTCATATGGAGTTTTACATACTTGTCAATGTTAAATCTTAAAGTTATAGTTATGCAACTGATCCTTAGACTTGAGACACCATGGTTGTCTTGTGCATGGACTTCTATGCTTTAACTATACAACATATTCATATACTAACCATGTACCTAGGATATGGATTGTTGGACATAGTTAGACATGCATGGAGATTTATGAGTGTACAACATAGAATCTATCATCCTTAGTGATTAAAGGGAGAATGTCCTTGTGATCTTCCGGTATATGACTCAAAGAGTCCTTGGCCGAGGCAGAATGACAATTAGAAAAGAGTTTCTAATTGATCATTAAGAGTCATAATCCTAAGATTGAATTAGGGGTTTGACAGTAATTCCATGCCCTAATAATTCAATTGGGACATTGTGTGATAGAGGGATTGAATTGTATGGCAACTATAGACTAAATGGGTGTTTTACCTATTTCGTGCAATCTGGAGGTTAATCATGATAGGCTGCTAGGGTATTACTCATGATTAGTAGAAGCCCGAAAATAAAATTAATATAAATATATTAATTGTTCTTCATAAAGGGAGAATTAGAAGAGTTCTAAATCAAGCTAAATTAGAAAGAGTTCTAATTTGAAATGCTACTTGTAGTTCGTATCGAATGCCTACAACCGGGTATGCTTCAACCTATAGGTTTACACACAATAGCATTGAGTAGAAACTAAAGGATAAAAGAGAGACAACCAATTAAGTGTTAATTGGGGTGAAAACCTAATTAAGAGTTAATTAGAGACTTTATTACAATTAATGTTAATAAAGGGGTTATATGTATTTATGAGATAATTGCAACTTGACCCAAACTAAGATTAGAGCCTTTAAAGCTCTATAAATACCTTTATGTAGCAGGTGGATAGTAGAGATAACAACTCTCTTGCTAGCACAAGAAGAACCACCCCTCATTCTCTCTCTCTACTAGTTTTATCAATGCCTAAAGTAGATCCTTCAAGTTTGTCAATTTGTGTGGATACCGATAGAGGCCAAACATTTGCGAGGCTTGGGGTAAAAATCAAATTCAAATTTGAATATTTAAGAATGCTTAAAGATTGATTGAAAATGCTTGAAGATTGCTTGAAGATTTAAGGCAAAATCGGGTTTTTAGAATGCTTGAAGATTGCGAAAGGGACGCTTCAAGAGGTAACCCTTAATCTTCTCTTTAAATCTAAGGTTTTTAAGTTTGTATTAAACAGGAATAGATCTTGGTATGAGTAATCAAATTATTATTTTTAAATTCCACTGCGCTTATTATATGATTCCTTTCAATTCTATCACCGAGTATGCAAGTTTAAATGCACAATGGTAATCTTATGTTTGTTATCCTCTTCTTGGATCCTCCTGACTAATTATGATCGCCCACAGGATTCTCTCTAGCGATTTAGTCAGGGCCGAAGTCCTCTTCAAAATTTTTAATAACTCGTGGATCCTCCAATTTCTTGTAAATGATGCATATCTACTCACACCAACAAATTTTACCTTATTGAAATTACATTCACTTTTTAAAATTAATAATTGACCAAATTTTGCGGAATTGTATTGATCCTTACTATTAAAAAATGAATTAGAAGATTTATCAATTATTTTGAAAACCTCTTAACCAATCACACGAGCTTTTAGGTGGATTTTTTGGATTCACTGATTATCAACGCTTGAGACACTTGGGTTTTATAGGGTGTGGATCCTTCATATTACATTTTTACCCAATTTTAGTTGGTATTAGATCACCAGCCCTTAATAGGTGAACGTTCACTTATAGATAATGGGTCTTTGTAACACCCCAACCCGGGGTACAATATCTATCACAATACAATAAAAAAAATCAATAAAACAACTATATATCCTTGCCTCCTTTTTTTTTACACCTAAGTACATAAAAATTCACCAAAACCCCTCGTCATGATCTCTACTGATTTACAGACCGTAATATCGATTCCAAGATATGACATAAAAAAATACAATTTAAATTTAAGGGACATATAACATGACCTCATGATGACATCTCAATCAACCCTCAAGACTTGGTAGTGGACTCCTCACATCTTTACAATTTTTCCTAAAAAGTCATCAAGACCATTAGTAAGAGCAAAGATGCGATCAATATTTATAAGCACAACTAGTGATAAAGAAAACTTCATTTACTTAGGAATAACTTAACAATGTATCAAGTACTTACTTTCAAACTACATTTCACTTCATACACGTTGTTCATTTACATCACATAAAAAATAGCTCAAATGGATGCATCTCCACCATCGCATTGGGGTGTAGGAAAAGTATAGATGTAAGATTTCAAATCTATGTTATAGTTGACAATCAAATTGATGAACCTGTAATCACTTGTCAAGTCCTTCTGGTACCATAACTAGTGATTCCAACCATTTGGATAAGGAACTCCGTACTACATATAAGCAACAACAGACATAAAGAATAGAGCACTCTCTAGTCTAAAGTGATATGCATCATGTGCTAATCTATAACGCCCCAAAAATTTCCTTGGACGACATTACATTCTAAACACCATTCGTTACATGAGAGCACTAAATAATTTCATGCATAAGAAAATTTCATTCACCATATATTATACCGAAAAGAATAGGCCCATCTTGGCCTTTACATTCCCAAAAAAATTAACTAATGTAGCGCAGTGAAATATAACAAAATATAAACTAGACTTTACATTGTTTCAAAAGAATATCCTAGTCTAGTACAAAAGAATGTGTCGCTCTAAGCATCCACCTCGGGATCCACCTCCCCGTCTAGCTGAGTCTCCCAGTGTACGAGCTCCTCGACTCCCAACTCCTCATCTAGTACATGATCTGAAAATATGTAATTTGTAGGGAATGAGCACGAAGCTCTGCAGCGAAATCTTCCCAAACTCAAACAAGGTTTAGAAAAATGTAAAACAGGTCGGTCTCATTTACCAAAATAACATATATAACTTTTGAGAGAAAACCGTGATATTTAAACAGATCTCAAGTTTATACAACAGTGATAATCAAATGGAAATAGTAAAATGAATTCTTCAAAAATAAACCATTGCCAAATTTTTTTGGACCGGCACTTGCCGTTGCATTGTCCCATACCAATGCACCGGCTCCGACAGAATCCAATCTATGGTCTCATACAGATATACATGTATATATTGGTTCATCCCATGCCATGTACGTTGATTGCTTCCTATGAATCTACCCAACGACTACACCTAGTTCACCTATCACAATCAAATCACAAGTACTTTGGGATAGGGCATCTACCATACCAATGGCAGTGACGAGTCCCTTCCCAGGAAAGGTATACCAACCCTAGTTCAAACTCCAGTGAACGATAGTGGTTGCATTATCAAATGACAACCCACTACAAGTGTTAGGCAACCATCTCACCCCCATTGGGATAGATTAACCTCTAAAACTCTACGGCATTTTTTGAAGGTAATTCAAGTCCCTCACAGCAACCATACAATAAGGAAACCAACATATTCTCAATTACAAACATATTTCTAAAAATCCCCAATTTCATCATGTCATAATTTCAACAATCAACTATGAAAAATACAAGAGATCACAATGAAATTATTTATTACTCAACACAAAGTTCTAAGGTCCCAATGTCAATAATAAAAGAAAACTTTAAGAAGAAAATTCATCCATCTCCAAAAATCTAGGGTTTTTCAAACAAAAAGAGGAATTTCTTGGGTAATCAACCCTAACTTTGATAAAACATATATTCATTGCCCAAAAGACTAAGAGAGGATGATTTTATATCATATATATCACATTTATAGCAAAACGTACATATATACATAAACCCTGATCTCAATGAAAGAGAAAGAGAAGAAAACCCCTACATTGTGTTCTTCGAAGCTAGGTTTAGATCTTGGATAACCCCTTTAAACTCTTATTTTTCTCTTCCTTTCTTCCTCTCTTCTCTTCCTTTCTTTCTCTCTTCGGGTTTCTAATGTTAGAGGGGCTGAAATGGAGCCAAAAGAGGCGTCATTAGGTATTTGTAAGGGTAAAATCGGGTTTAGATTGTGACATTTAATAGTCAGATCTCTTTCAGCCATACCGGTACGCTGTACCAATACGTCGAACTCTCTTGACCAATTAGCTCTAGTACGCAGTACCGGTACGCTTCAGTACCGGTACGGTTTTGTCCAGTTTTTTTCGTTTTCTCCATTTTTCAATTTCAATCCTTCCAAAGCCACCTCATACATGTCTAACAAGGTTTCTCACATAAATCTCAATGCCTACACGTTCTATTGAACATGTTTTCAATTCTTTACAATTCAAAACTAAGTCTTATTTAACTATTTACTATTTCCACCTTAACAATTACATTTTTCATTTCAAAATCAATTAATCCAAAATTTTACCACAATTATTTACTATATATCTTTTACATACATATAGAAAAGAAAATGTGGGGTGTTACAATCCATCCCCCTTTAAGAAAGTTTTGTCCTCGAAACTTACCTCAAGTAGCGAACAAATATGGATACTTTTCTCGCATTTCTTGCTCCGGTTCCCATATAGCTTCTTCCACTCCATGGTGTTGCCACAAGACTTTCACTATTCTAATCACTTTGTTGCGAAGCACTTTCTCCTTTGTATCAAGAATTCTCGCCGGCTATTCTTCATAGGTTGCTCCATCTTGAACTTCTATATCTTTCAAGTCTACGACCAGTGTTGCATCCGTTTGGCACTTTATTAACATGGACACGTGGAATACGTCATGCACTCCAGACAACTGAGATGGTAACCGTAATCGATATGCCGCTTTATCCACAACTTTGATCACTTCAAACGGTCCAGCATATCTTGGCGCTAATTTTCCCTTCTTGTCGAATCGGAATACTCCCTTCTTGGGTGACACCTTGAGAAATACGTAGTCTCCCACCTTGAATTCTAAAGGTCTTCATCTGTGGTCCGCATAGCTCTTCTGTCTACTTTGCGCTGTGCGTAGCCTCTCCCGGGTGAGTTGAATCTTTTTCGTGGTTTCCCGAACAATCTTCGGTCCAAACAAGCTATTCTCTCCGACTTCCAACCAACATGTCGGCGAGTGACATGGTCTTTCATATAATGCTTCATACGGCGCCATCCCAATGCTGGCCTGATAGCTGTTGTTGTATGTAAATTTCACCAACGGTAGATGATCACTCCAACTCCCCTTAAAGTCTAACCCACGTGTCCGTAACATATCTTCTAAAATCTGTACCACTCTCTCAGATTGGCTATCGGTCTGTGGATGAAATGTGGTGCTGAAGTGTAACTCTGTCCCCAAAGCTCTTTGAAGACTTTGCCAAAACTGTGCCACAAAACGAGAATCACGATTCGACACTATAGAGAGTAGAACTCCATGTAACACGACAATCTCACGGATGTAGAGTTGGCTCAAAGTCTCTAAGTTGTCTGTGGTCTTCATACTCAAGAAATGAGCCCACTTGGTGAGTCTATCCACAATGACCCCCACTGTATTATGCCCACACGACGTCTGTGGTAAACCCGACATGAGATCTATAGTGATATGATCCCACTTCCACTCTGAAATAGGCAAAGACTGTAGGAATCCTCCTGACCTTTGATACTCAATCTTCACCTGCTGGCACACTACACATTTTGCCACATACTTGGCCATATCTCGCTTCATTCCCCTCTACCAGTACTGACGCTTCATGTCCCTATACATCTTTGTGCTACCGGAGTGGATAGCAAACTTGGAGCGATGACACTCTTCAAGTCTCTCCTCCTGTAGGGACGAATCATTGAAAACACATAGTTTCTCTCCATATCTCAATTCTTCGTTTTTCAAAGACCTACCGTCCATAATTTCTCCATTCTCTAATTTAGCTCGAATCGACTCTAAGTCAGGATCCAAGCGTTGTAACTCCACAATTCTACGTTGGAGGGTAGGTTGGGCTACAAGGTTGAATAGGCATGGTCGAGATCCATCTTCTCCCACCCATAGGTCAAAATTTCCAAGGGCGTCCCTCATCTTCCATTGACTTGAAAGAGCATTAAGTTCACCTAGAGATTTTCGGCTAAGTGCATCGGCAATTACATTCACCTTCCCCGGATGGTAGTTGAGTGTGAAATCGTAGTCTTCTAGGTACTCAATCCACCTTCTTTGCCGGAGATTCAAGTCTTTCTGTGTGAACACATACTTGAGGCTATTGGGGTCCGAGAACACATGAAATTTCTCCCCATACAAATAACATCTCCACAACTTAAGAGCAAAGACCACAACGGCAAACTCTAAGTCATGGGTAGGATAATTATTCTCATGAATCTTGAGTTACCTCGAGCCATGTAACACCCCGCATTTTCTTTTATAAATGTATAAAGTTATAGGATAGATAATTATTGTGAAAATGAGAATATGTATAATGATGAAAGAATGAATCACATAAGTTAAAACATTAGAAATGGATAATTGGGAGACCAATGGATTTGGGAAGTTTAAGTTTCAAAGACATTTGAAATTGGAATTGGTTATTAGATAAATTTTTAAATGTTTTTAGGTCAAGATAATGTTTCCATTGAATCCGGAAGGTCAAAAAACCTTGGAAAAGGTAATATGAAGTGCATTGGAAACTTGGAAGACGGAGGAAGAATCTGTCTGCTGAGTGGTACCGGTACCGGTACCGGGTACCGGTACCCCAATTCCAGAAGGTTTTTGGTACCGGTACTGGGTACCGGTACCCCGATTCCAGAAGGTTTCTGGTACCGGTACCGGGTACCGGTACACCCGATAAAAATCTGAATGTTTTAAATCGCGACGTGGGTCCGACTTTTGGGCCTATAAATACTTTAGGCCGCCTCCTTAGTCGTCCATACCTCATTCTAAACCCTAGATAACTTGAGAGAGAAGGAGAGAACTCAAGATCAAGGGAAGATTCCAAGAGATTACGGGTATATTTAAGAATCCAAACCCTAGTTCTTCAAGATTCAAGGTAGGGGATTTTCTTCCATTCTCTCACATTGAGGCTAGGATATTATACATGTATGTTTTTCACTCTTACTCTTATATATATGATATGAAATGCATGATTATTGATATCCTTGCAATAAATG
>CM042201.1:4468163-4481580 GCA_023539305.1 Ilex asprella | reverse complement strand
TTTACTTTGATATTCTTTTGGAGATGTAAATGCCATTGTTGGGCATATTATTTTGGATGTTATTGTATATGGTTGAATGATGAAGTAAATTCTTTTTGGATATGAAGTTATGTAGTTGCTCTCATGATTGTAAATGGTCTTTAGAATGTAACGCCGTTCAATGGGGTATTTGGGGTGTTACAAGCCATAAGCAACCACCTTTCCTCCTTGCATTAGCACACATCCCAAGCCTCATAGCGAAGCATCGGTGTAAACATCATATCCTTGCCCACTGCTTGGAATGATGAGGATAGGATTTGTCGTCAACTTCTCCTTCAAGGTATGAAAGGCTAGTTCACACACTTGAGTCTACAAGAATTTCTCCCCCTTCTTTGTAAGGCGAGTCATCTGCATAGCAAGCTTGGAGAATCCCTCCATGAACCTTCGGTAGTAGCCTGCTAAGCCCAGAAATCTCCGTACTTCAGTCACATTCTTTGGTGGTTCCCATTTCATTATTGCTTCAATCTTAGCGGAATCAACCGTTACACCTTATTCCGAAATCACATAACCAAGGAATTTCACCTCATTCATCCAAAACTCACATTTGCTCATCTTTGCATATAACTTATGTTCTCTCTTGATGACGTGCATGTTCCTCTTGAGTCTGTGAGTAAATCAATATGTCATCAATAAACACAATAACAAATTAATCAAGGTACGGCTGGAATACCCTGTGAATCAAATTCATGAAGGCTGCGGGAGCATTAGTTAATCTGAACGACATCACCGTATACTCGAAATGACCATACCGTGTACCGAAAGCAATCTTAGGAATATCTTTCTCCTTTATCCGTAATTGGTGATACCCTGTGCGAAGATTAATTTTGGAGTAATACTTTGAACCCCTCAACTGATCAAATAAGTCATTGATTTGTGGCAAAGGGTATTTATTCTTCACTGTAATCCGATTCAACTTCCAATAATCCGTGCACAACCTCAGTGTTTCATCCGTTTTCTTCACAAAGAGGACCGGGGCTCCCCAAGGTGAAGTACTCAAACGGATAAACCCAATGGTCAATAGATGATCCAACTGCTTCCTTAGCTCCTTCAACTCCAAAGGTGCCATACGGTAGGGAGCAATAGATATGGATTCAGTTCCCGGATAGAGGTCAATTTTGAACTCAATTTTCCTGTATGGTGGTAACCCGGGTAATTCATCTGGGAAGACATCCAGAAAATCCGATACTATCAACACCACGTCCGCATAGGATTTATCCCGATCATCTCCCATCAAGCTCTCTAAGAAACTCAATTTAATTCCCGCCTTGGCTTTCAAAAATTTACTACCCGTAGTAGAAAATGGATGGGAGGAACTTCGGTCATTGATAAAACTGAAGACTACCCCTCCTGGTAATTGAAATGTAATCCGCTTGTGGAAACAATCCATTACTGTCCGGAAAGCGGACAATAAGTCCATCCCGAGTATAACGTCATACCCCTTCATATCTAAAGTAATCAAATCCATAATCAATTCGTGCTCCCCAATACGAAGAATACAACCCTTGCAAACCCGGCTAGTACTCAACCGTTCACCCGTAGGTAAGTCAATATTCAATGCATGTTCTAGCTTCTCGAAACCCAATCCCAAACTACTAGCATATGCAGTACGTATAAAAGAATGAGTCGCACCAGGATCAAATAAAATTTGGGCCCAAGAATTGTAGAGAAGAACGATACCATCCACAACGGCATTTGAGGCATCTTCCTCCGGTTGGGTCAATGCAAATACTCTCCCCTGAGTGGCGCCGCCTAGGCCTAGGGCTCCCAACGGCCTCGGATGCGGTAGTGGCTTGTTTGCAGCCACTTGTCATGTCGCTTGGTTGTCCCTCGGTGGAAACGATGGGCAATTGTGTCTGAAGTGCCCCACTCCTCCACATGCGAAACACTTACGGGGTCTGTGGCTGTCCTCCCCAGTACACCTCCTGCTCCTCGAGCTATCTGAGGTCTCTGTCCCCCTGCCTAGTTTGGGCGATGATAGGGTGTCGCTCTCTATGCTCCACTACTACTTGCACCTATCTGGATCAGACCTCTCCTTATGGCGTTCTTCCTCCTCTGATTGTCTTCTATATCCCTCTCTATCAGTGCAGCTTTATTAACAAGATCCCCATAGTCCCAAATTTTTAGAGCCACAAGCTTCTCTCGGATAGCAGGCTTCAATCCTTGCTCAAAGCGTTTGGCCCTCCTGACCTCAGTAGATATGAACTCCGTAGCGTAGCAGGACAACTCGTCAAACCTCCTCTCGTACTCAGCTACTGTCATGATCCCTTGTCGGAGAGCGAGAAAATCAGTGCTCATCTTATCCCTGACTGATTCAGAAAAGTATTTTTCTTAAAAAATTTGGTCGAACTCCTCCCATGTGAGAACATCTGTATTCTTCCTTCGTTTCACTGAGTCCCACCAATGGTCGGCTTCCCCCTCGAACAAGTAGGTAGCTAAGTCAACCCGTAAATCTTCGGTAATCCTCATGCCTTCACAAATCTTCTTCACTCGGCGGATCCATTTATCCGCATCCAAAAGGTTAGAGCTCCCTTGGAAAGTAGGCGAGTGTTGCCTTAGGAATTCTCGAAGAACTATTATCCTTTGGCTGTCGTCCTCGTTGCCCGGCATTTGAGCTACAGGATGAGTTCCTCCATTATGGTTGTTCCCATTCTGGTGTTGTACCAGAGGGGTGAGCTCCCTCAAACATTAATATATGTCGTTCATGACATCGGGAGGTGGTGGTGGTGGTGGATTTGCTTGACCTCCACGACCACGCCCATGTCCACGTCCTTTTCCTCCATTTATCCTGAACATCAATTCATAATTTAGTTCCTTGATGTACAAGACATCCTAATAGTCAATTTAATCCCAGGTATAAGACTAGTGTAAAATTTAGATCAACAATCTTAATCAACCTAATCCTAACTCTCTAGTGGTAATCCATAATCTACAGCTCTCATATAAGACCTAAAGCCTAGGCTCTGATACCAAATTTGTAACACCCCAAAAACACCCTTGGACGACATTACATTCTAAACACCATTCACTACATGAGAGCACTAAATAATTTCATATATAAGAAAATTTCATTCACCATATATCATACCCAAAAGAATAGACCCATCTTAGCCTTTACATTCCCAAAAAAATTAACTAATGTAGCGCAGTGGAATATAACAAAATATAAACTAGACTTTACATTGTTTCAAAAGAATATCCTAGTCTAGTACAAAAGAATGTGTCGCTCTATGCGTCCACCTCGGGATTCACCTCCCCGTCTAGCTGAGTTTCCTAGTGTACGGGCTCCTCGACTCCCAACTCCTCATCTAGCATGATCTGAAAATATGTAATTTGTAGGGGATGAGCATAAAGCTCTGTAGCAAAATCTTTCCAAACTCAAACAAGGTTTAGAAAAATGTAAAACAAGTCGGTCTTATTTACCAAAATAACATATATAACTTTTGAGAGAAAACCGTGGCATTTAAACCAATCTCAAGTTTATACAACAGTAATAATCGAATGGAAATAGTAAAATGCATTCTTCAACAATAAACCATTGCGAAATAGTTTTGGATCGGTTCCTTCCATTGCATTGTCCCATACCAATGCACCGGCTCCGACATAATCCAATCTATGGTCTCATACAGATATATAGATATATATTGGTTCATCACATATCATGTACGTTGATTGCTTCCCATGAATCTACCAAATGATTACACCTAGTTCACCAATCACAGTCAAATCACAAGCACTTTGGGAAAGGGCGTCTACCAGACCAATGGCAGTGACGAGTCCCTTCCCAGGAAATGTATACCAACCCTAGTTCGAACTCCAGTGAATGATAGTGGTTGCATTACCAAATGACAACCCACTACAAGTGTTAGGCAACCATCTCACCTCTACTGGGATAGACTAACCTCTAACACTCTACGATATTTTTTGAAGGTAATTCAAGTCTCTCACAACAACCATACAATAAGGAAACCAACATATTCTCAATTGCAAGCATATTTCTAAAAAACCCCAATTTCATCATGTCATAATTTCACCTATCAACTATGAAAAATACAAGAGATCACAATGAAATCATTTATCACTCAACACAAAGTTCTATGATCCCAATGTCAATAATAAAAGAAAACTTTAAGAAGAAAATTCATCCCTCACCAAAAATCTAGGATTTTTCAAACAAAAAGAAGAATTTCATGGGTAATCAACCCTAACTTTGATAAAACATGTATTCATTGCCCAAAAGACTAAGAGATGATGATTTTATATCATATATATCACATTTATAGCAAAACTTACATATATACATAAACCCTAATCTCAATGAAAATGAAAGAGACGAAATCCCCTACCTTGTGTTCTTGGAAGCTAGGTTTAGATCTTGGATAACCCCTTTAAACTCTTATTTTTCTCTTCCTTCCTTCCTCTTTTCTCTTCCATTTTATCTCTCTTAGGGTTTCTAAGGTTGGAGGGGCTGAAATTGAGCCAAAAGAGGCGTCATTAGGTATTTATAAGGCTAAAATTGGGTTTAGATCGCGACATTTAATAGTCGAATCTCTTTTGGCGTACCGGTACGGTACCTATAACACCCCACACTCCACACTCCACATGACATAATATTGTCCGCTTTGGGCCCACTGAGCCTCGCGTGTGGGTGGGCATACTTGTATAACTCGTTATGTCATGTGGAGTGAGGGGTGTAGGGCCCTCGTTCTCCCAATTATGTCATGTGGAGTGTGGGGTGTTGCAAAGTGGTATCAGAGTTGACTCTCGCCTGAATCGAGTGTGGGGCCCTGCCGTGCTCGCGTGTGGGTGGGAGGTTACTGGTAAGTATGCATGTGCTACACGGGGACGTGCAGCCCTGAGGGGGTGGATTATGAGATCCTGGTATCCCATATCGATTAAAGAGGAAAAAGTTGTTGGGTTTATAAGTAAGCCCCTCACCTTACATGACATAATGTCTTTTCCCAGGGGTGCTAGGAGGAACAAAATCATGAGGGCCAGTGGGCCCAAAGCGGACAATATTATGTCATGTGGAGGGTAGAGTGTTACAGTACCGTACCGTTATGCTGTACCGGTACGTTGAACTCTCTGGACCAGTTAGCTCTGGTACGCAGTATCGGTACGATTTAGTACTGGTACGCTTCAGTACCGATACGATTTTGTCCAGTTTTTCTCTTTTTATCCATTTTTCATTTCCAATCCATCATAAACCCTTCCAAAGCCATCTCATACATGTCTAACAAGGTTTCTCACATAAATCTCAATGTCTACACGTTCTATTGAACATGTTTTCAATTCTTTACAATTCAAAACTAGGTCTTATTTTACTATTTACTATTTCCACCTTAACAATTACATTTTTCATTTAAAAATCAATTAATCCAAAATTTTACCACAATTATTTACTATATATCTTTTATATACATATCGGAAAATAAATGCGGGGTGTTACATAATCGGGGAAGATGTAGGGTGGTTGCAATTAGGTATGTGGAAAATTCTCGGTTGTAGGTGTTAAAGTGCTCACTGTTCTTTGTAGTATCTCAAATGTGTGTGTAAAAATCCCTGACCATGTCAATATTTGTAGGAAAAGGTGCCACAAAAAGGTCACTCCACCTTCTAGACTGAAAAATTGAAGAGACAGTACTATTACTTACCCCATTAAGGTCCACTCATCTCTCTACGAACACAGGTTTTGACGAGAACTGCCTCCTATATAGCTCCCAATACTGTGGGGTCTAAAAATGACCTTTCCTCTAGCTCTAGCCCTATTCTTAGCTCTCGGAGGCATTTTTCAAAAATAATTTGTGAAATAGTGTATAGGTGAATGATAAACATAGATCTAAACTCAAACTACACTCAATCTCACTCAATAAGCTTTGGATGTAAGGAAATGCTTTGGGTAGGTTGGAAACAAGGTGGGTTCTTACTTGTAAGTGGAGAGAATGAGAAAATTCTGTCAAAATCTGGTTTTTTAAGATAGCAGTGCCAAATCCCGATGCATACCACTCAAGCGAGGTCCATGGCCACTCGAGCAGGGCCTGGAATAAAGTAGTTCCTCCTCTACTGTCTAGTCCACTTCCAATTAACTCCAATGAATATTTTATATACAACTTAAAAGCAATTCGATCCACATGCATGGATATATTTGGATGTAAATCAAATTTTATTCTCAAATTAAACAATAAATGCTCCATGTTCATAATCATGAAAGTTACACATGTTTGCATTATAATAGATCCATCCAAAATTCTTCATTTCAATACATTACTCTAAGGCATATTCAAAGATTTTAAACTCAATTTTATGCATCCTAGAGTAATATTTCCTCAGTTCAATTTAACTCACACATTTTAAAATTTTGTTCAACTTTAAAAAATTCAAGTGTGATGTGTGTGAGACCAACCTCCAACACAATTAGTATTCTACTTAGTTTAAATCATTAATAAGCTCAATATGAAATCCTAATGCTTGTCTAAGTGAATACAATGACAGATTAGTGAGTGTCCTAATGATTTTTCTTTTTAGACAACTTCCCCTATCTTTTATCCATACTACTCTATGACTTCAACTAAAACAATTATGAATTCCATATTTTAAAAGTAAGCTTCTGAACATGATTAGCATGAGCTCTATGAGCTTTATAAATGGGCAATGGAATTAAGCATGAATACTCTCAAAAATTCAAGTACAATTTGATTGGCATAAAACCTGGTATACAAATGTGTTAATCATATTGTTCTTAACTGCTTTTGGAAATTAAATGAGAGGAATTATGCAATTTGAGTTCTTAACGATGTTATTTTGTGTTTGTAGTTAAAAAGGGCTTTGTGTGTCGTCTTAAAGCCCTCCCAAACCACTTGAGATGATTGGGGGTGAGGAAATTGCCAGACGGAAGCTTAAGAGTAAAGAAATCAGGAAGAGGAACAAAGCAGCAGAAACAGCTCCTGAGCACTACTCCGATACCCCTAAGCTACTGGAGTTCGAAGCTCCGGAGCACTGCTCCGGTACTTCGATGCTCTGGAGCACTGCTACGGAGCAATCCGCCTGACAGACCCCATGTTTTGCTGAGCCGTTCCACCTGCCTTGTGGATCCCCCCAACTCATCTCCCACCTTTCTCCTATACGCCCACAATATTATTCATCATGTTCACACTCCTTTTTGGACTTTTTGGAGTTTTGGTCATCAATGAGGAGTGAGAGAAGAGACTAGCTGGGTGAAGAGGCACCCCTGCACCACCTGTACAAGCCCACCATAATTCCTGGAAGGAGATATGAAAGCACTTCAGAGGCTGCCTTGCACGTTTTTTGGAGGGATATACACTCCATTCATGAAAAAGACCAGACGATTACATTTAGTAGTGGAAAATAGAGAGAGAAGCTCTAGGTGTAGGGGATGATGAATAGTAGTTTCTAGAGAGAGAAAGTGGCGTTTTTCAATTGTTCTTAATTGCATTGGCTTACAATCTCTTGTAAGCATCTTGAACTTCATTTAATGTGATGAATACTAGTTCCTTTATGTTGGTTCTTAGTTTAATGCTATTTTCAATGCTTCACCATTAATGTTCTTAAGTTCTTCATTTTTCATAGATTTAAAATGGGTTTTCTTCTCTTCCAATCCTAGCTTTTGAGTTATTGCACCTAGTTACTCTAGACTTTCATTTCATTACAATGCACTCCCATTTCATTGTCATTTTCATTACAAGTATGTGTAGCTAAATACTCAAGTTGGCAAGATCAAGGGGAATATCTCTCTTGGGTATACTATTTCAAATCTTTCTCCTTCCTCCCTTTAAAGTCAAATGGTTCGTTTTGACCGGATTGAATGTGGATAATTCGATGAGTCTTTAATAATCCGTAGGCCTAGTCACGGTTTATGCTTAGATACTCATCGATGTCATCCTCGATCTTCCGTGAATCAAACGTTCATTCATGCTAAATCGGAGGAGTGATTTGAGTTGAATTGGTATACCCATTGGAGTGACCTCTTGGAATTGCCAACACTTGTTTTCCCATTACACTTTCATTAGCCCACATTTCACCAACCAACTTCAAAGAACAAAGATTTTACACTTTCATTTGTTACTAAATCACCTTCACATTTGGTTTACTTCCTTCCCTGTGGAATTGACCTTGGAATACTTTCCAAGTAAAATACGACCACAAAAGTCTCCTTTCGATTGGGGAGTATTTTTGTGCATTCAAGCATCATATTTACACCATCCCTTTTCCTTTCCCTCTTGCCCTTTCTTTTGACACTATCCCAAGGGGAAGAAATCCTTCCCCTCACTCATACATTGCATAGGTTGAGGGATAGTACTTAAGGGGTTAGGAAAAACATTATTTTTCAATCAATCACAATTATTTTTAACCATTTATTTACGCCTCACATTTTCAAAATTGGCCACATTGGGATCTATTTTCTCAATTGGCCTTCAGCTTCTCTTTGAGAGATTGAGACTTAACTAAACTTTAGTCATGTATTCACCTATAACCAATACTTAGAGTCACTTAAGATCATTAATAGTTCAAACTAATTAGACTCCAAAAGGTGAATGGTAGGTGTGTACTTGGTTTTGAAGTTTTCAAAGGTAAACACTATTCAAGCACACTAAGATGAAAGAGACTTTGGCTAATAAATCATGCACTATGATTTATGTCACTAAATTCTTAATCTCCTAATATAACTCGTAGCAATGCACATTTTAACTTTTGATTTAAGGATGAAATCATTATAATTCAAACCAATGTGTAAATTGTCATGATCATTAACAAAGAAAAATAAAAAAAACAAAACAAAATATTTTTGACTTTTTATTTTCCAATGGAAAATATAAAAGAAAAACATGAATAGAAATTCACTAAATAAAGGAAAAACAAATAAAGCAATTATCATAAATCCTAAAAATAATGTCAAACTTGACATCAAAACTCTTTTTGAATTTTTACATTTCTTTTGCTTTTGGGTTTTCCAAATTACTATTGTTTTTGAAATTTTCATATATAAATAAAATAGAAAATAAACAAAGAAAAATATATACACGGTATGACCCTAGGATGTTTGAAGCAATGCATTAATGTTCACCTTGGTTCATACTCTCACCTATCCTTCTTTTTAGGAGACATGACCTTGCTAGAAGTACTTGAGGCCTCCAACTTGGTAGAGATGATGATTTTCTCAAAGTCCTCCCTAAGCAACCGAACTTGTTTTCCCTTCCTAAAACTCGAGTTAGGTCGGGGAATGGGTGGAGGTCTAATTCTCTTCTCCCCAAAAGTATGCAGATTAATTTTGACCTTGGGATAGAAGGAGCTTTGTGCACTCTAGCATGTGATCCATTTTGAGGATGATGCATGAATATGGTTGGACTCACTTGACCTCTCTAAAAGCTTAGAAAGATTCATAACTTCAATACTCAATGCTTTAGATTGGTTGGCTAAATGCATGAGCTTGTTATCTAAGACTTTCCTACTAGGAATGCAATGTGCATTGTAGTAACCATGTTCACCACAAGTAAAACGCACAATTGATTAGGTTTGGGTTTCCTTTTTAACTGACGTCTTTAAGTTTTTACCCTACACAATTTTAGCCTTTTTAGGACTTGGGCATACTTGTGGAGGGGGAGGGTTCTGGATTAACGAACGTAGTCTTAGAAGAAGTGGAGGTGGTGTTCTCATTAGTGTAGCCTAAGCGTCTTTTGTCACCCCACACTTTTCCCTATAGCCAACATTTTTTTAAGTTTTTTAGTACCTTGGGAAAGTTTTTTGGAGAGCTCTTGTGATTCATGAAAGTCTCTATCAAGTTTGATAATTTTAAACTTCAGACTTTTCTTGGACTCTAAAAGTCGTTTGTGAGCTCTCTCAAGGAAGCTCACCTTGTCATGGAGGGACTTATTCTCCTCCTCAACCCCAACAATATGAGCCTTGGACATAACTAAGTCTACATTAAGTGCCTTCTTTTCATCATCAATTATTTTAAGCCTCGTGCTGAATGAAAGAAACTTCTCACCTTGTTTTATAAACTCCTTGTATAACTCGTTATAAGCATCTTGGAGGTCCTCAACAGTCTCAGTCTCATCCTCACTAGTAGAGACTTTCACTTCTAAGTTATCTACATTTGTAGTGGGACTCGAATCAACTTTCTTTTCTTCATCCTTGGATGTTGCTCGTAGGAGGGAGGGGGGGAGTATGGACCTTCAAAGGCTATGAAGTTCTCTTCATCCAAGAAGAAGAAAATTCAACTCGTTGTGGACTCACTTTCACTCACCTTAGCCTTCAGTGCTCTTTTCCTATTCTTGTGCATGTCATTCTTCTTCGCATTAGGACATTCTGCAACTATGTGTCGAAACCAAAAAAAAACTATGTGTCGAAACCAATGGCAATCATAGCATTGGAGACCTTGCACTTTCCTCTTAATCTCATGTGGAGAACTTTTACCCCACTTTCTTTTCCCTTTCTAGGGTACTTGGGTCTACTTGAATTTTCTTTCAACCTTGAGGACTTGACACTGACCTAACTAGGTCTTCTACCGACACCGATGCCATATTGACACTTGTCTCTAACGAGGTCACCTTAGCAAGAAATCTCTTTGATAGAGATCTCAAATTTTTTCACTTGATGGTGGCATCATCGATTTTGGTACCTAAGGTAAAGGAAAAATTAAAAATATTGCACAATTTAACATAAAAAACTACTGAATGTTCTTCCTCTAGCATCCTCAAAGTCTAGAACTAAGAAGTGTACCTTTTGGAGACGTGATATCTTGACCATTCTTCCTATGAAACCACATGACTATCTCATCCCTCCCTGGGGGCCTTGCAATTTTTAATTCTCTAGAACTCATTCAGTGTCACAACATTGAATATCACATTCAAGTCTTTAGAGTTCCACCTTGCCTATTCGATCTCATTCTTCACCCAACTCTTTGGGGATTTACTTCAACAACTGTTTCACCACCTTCGACTTGTGTGATGGAGGTGGGAGGGCTCCAACACCCTTGCACAATCAACCACACTTTCTCGTCAAAATATTTAAGAAATGCTCACATGTGAACTTTCCAATATGTAAAGTTAGATCCATCGAGGAGGGGTGTTCTGCAATATACCCACCTTTTTTTTTTTTTGAAAATCCATTCAAGACTTGGAAAACTAGGTATTTAAGCAAAAATAAGAAATGCCTACGATTGTCTACATGCTCAAGGCAACTACACTCAGATTCCAATTGTTGTTTCGGGATGGGGAACCTAATGGAGACCTTCACTCACAATTATACACGTGGAGGTTGCGACAATTTACCTAGAGGGTGTGAATAGGTGTTTCAATTTTAACTCAATTAGTTACCAATAAAATCTAATCTACCATAATTACCTATTCTCTCACAAATTTAACAATAAATAGTGAAAACCCCTTTAATCACCACAAAACCTCAATCCCATGACAATTGATGTTAATCAATGAGATGAAAGAGATAAAGTGGAAACAAGCATTAAGATCATTGGAATAAAAAATAAAGATCAACATCATATCATTTATACCCCATGATCCAATTTTTTTACTTCCTTCCCTTTGATTGTCTTCAGAAAATCCTTGCTTTAGTGAAAACAAGCATCAAGATCAGAATAAAAAATAAGATCAACACAAATAATTTAGCATTTAAATTAAAAAAAAATCTCCCACTAGTAAAAAAGCCACGAGGTTGTTGGACAAGATGGCTTAATATCTTCATGTTCCTTCTTCACCCTAATAGTTTCAGCTTCATGTTCCTTCTTTACCCTAAACATAAAATAAATCATTAACCACAAAAATGGCTTCACCATGTAATTCTATTAACTAAAAAAATATTCGCTTACATTTTATCAGAACGAGTCAAGACTTGGATCAACGTAAGACAAAGTTATGCGAAAGAAAAGTAACAGTGAAAAGAGATGGAGGGAAGTAACTAGTCATTTAGAAGGGAAAGTGGGTGGAGAAGAGTAACCAGTCGTTTAGGCGGAAAAGTTGGTGGAGAAGAGTAACCAGTTTTTGTGATTTTCAGTAGAAAATAAAAAAATTATATATTGTAATATGTGGGGTATAAGTGTAATTTAAATGTGAAGATTAAGGGTTGGGCGAAGAAACGTGAGACCATCAGGGTTAATATCACACTTTTATGCCTTTTATCCTTAACTATCACACTATTATCTTTTTTATCCCTTAACTATCACACTTTTATCCCTTTTATTCCTTAACTATCACACTTTTATCCCTTTTATCCCTTAACTATCACACTTTTATCCCTTAAATAATCAAAAAAATTCTAGTCCAAAAATATTCAATATTTTATAAATAGTCCCATTTTTTTAACAACAAATAAATAATGAATAAAATCAATTATTTTCCAATTATTTGGGTCAAGGTTATAACATTTTTGGATTGGATTCCAATTTTTTGGGGTGATTGGGATTCCAATTTTTTGGGGTGACTAGGATTCCAATTTTTTGGGGTGATTGGATTAGCAACTATTTTGGTCATATTTCAACTAATTTAGATTGGGTTATAAGCTTTGGGTATGCGGTTTAATTTTTTAGGATTGAATTATATTTTTTTAAGGTGGTTCTAACTTTTTGGGATAGAGTTTCAAATTTTATGCCTTAGTTCATATTTTTGACTCACGTTTCAATTTTTTAGTTATAACTTTTTGGGGTTGGTAGAGGTTCCAACTCTTTGGTTCCAATTTTTTGTTGAGGTTTCAACTTTTTAATTGAATTATAATTTTTCAGTAGAGGTTCCAACTTTTTGGTAGGGTTTCAACTTTTTTAGGTAGGGGTTCCAACTTTTTGGCTAGAGGTTCCAATTTTTTTGGGCAAGATTACAACATTTTTTGGGGTGAGTTCTAATAGTTGAGGAGGTTCAAACATTTTTGGGTAGGAAGTCTAACTTTTTTGGGTAGAGGTTCCAAGGTTCCAACTTTTTTTGGTAGGGCTTCCAACTCTTTGGAAGGTTCGAACTCTGGACGGTTCCAACTTTTTTGGGTAGGTTTCAACATTTCTTGGGTTGGATTCCAATAGTTGGGGAGGTTCTAACTTTTTTGGAAAGATGTTCCAACTTTTTTGAGTAGGGGTTCCAACTTTTTGGGTAGAGGCTCCAACTCTTGGTGGATGAGTTCCAAATTTTTTGGGTAGGGGTTCCAACTCTTTGGGTAGACGTTTTAACTCTTAGGTGGATAAGTTCCAATTTTTTTGGGCAGGAGTACCAACATTTTTTGGGGTGGGTTCCAACTTTTTTGGGTAGGGGTTCTAACTTTTTTGGGTAGGGGTTCTAACTTTTTTTGGGTAGGAGTTCCAAGTCTTGGGTTGAGGGATTATAACTTTTTGGGTAGAAGTTCCAACTCTTGGGGGAAGGGTTCCAAC
>CM042201.1:4451518-4468063 GCA_023539305.1 Ilex asprella | reverse complement strand
AATAATTTAAACATTATTAAGTTCATAAGTAATTTAAACATTATTAAGTTTATAAATAATTTAAATATTATTAAGTTCATAAGTAATTTAAATATTATTAAGTTCATAAATAATTTAAACATTATTAAGTACATAAACAATTTAAACATTATTAAGTACATAAACAATTTAAACATTATAAAGTTTATAAATAATTTAAACATTAATTAATTCATACAAAATTTAAACATTATTTAGTTCATCAATAATTTAAACATTATTAAGTTCATAAATAATTTACACATTATTAAATACATAAACAATTTAACCATTATTAAGTTCATAAATAATTTAACCATTATTAGGTTCATAAATAATTTAAACATTTTTAAGTTCATAAATAATTTAAACATTATTAAGTTTATAAATAATTTAATATACCTGCCCAAAAAAATGAACCCCAAATTCGAAATTGAATCTCAAATGTACAGTACAACAACATGAATAACAAATAACCACAAAAACTATGCAAATTTTCAAAATGGCGAAACTTATTCTTTTGACAGCATTTGTAAACTTATTTTTATTATGTAGATGGTTACATATGTGGACAGTTTTTTGTTTCAGATATTTATTGTATAGGTGAATTGAGTTTATAATTATGTTTTGTCATTGAATTGGATTATGGTAATGGTATCAAAAATTAGAAAAAATTTTATTGATTTCATTTATTGCTTAAATATTGTAAATTTGATTTGGTTCTATTAGTATTTTTTTTCCCTAATGTATTTGCTTATGTGTTTATCCTTTGGAGATTTTTTTGTTCATTTTTTAAAAGTAACGCATTGCCTTCAAATTGATTTTTTTTTTCGTGCAATGCCTTCAGGCACGGGTAATAATTATAATTTTTTGTTTATTTTTAAGAGTAATGCAGTGCCTTCAAGCACGGACAATTACTAGTATCTCAATATATTGGTAGCTACACTCAATATATAAATGTTTTAAAAGGTTTTGGCCCTTCTACTATTTTCAAACAATTTGAAAATTTTCTAATTATCTTTAAATGATAAATATATGTTCATATCAACAAAATCAAACTCATTTTGAATTTCAAATTCAAAGTCTTTTCGAAAAAGATAAAACTTATTGATGTTGAAAGACTTGCACATTCAAAAAAAAAATTATAGAATCTCCTAATTCTTTGAAAATTGGAGGAAATAGAACCTTTTAAAAAAACAAAGCGAAATTCCAACATTGTGTGATTCAATGATACTAATGATACAGTGTGGCTGCCTTATTATCCTTTTATTATGTCACGCGTGAGGTTTATATTCGTTATGCCGGACAAACTTAACACGCCTACATGGATTGTAATTTAGAAGTTATTTTTCGCCTATTACATTTTCTTTTCTTTTTTTACCATTAATACTGTAATTTTAAAATTATTTATAATTTTATTGTTCTTTAAAAAAAAATGTGTTTTAACCAAAAATGTATTTTGAAACACAACTCTCAACAAACCATTCACTGATACTTCAATGACCACTTGCTGCCTTTTTGCAGCGTAAATTCTTCGATATAATGCAAGAGCATGAATACTATAAATTTGGGTAACACGAGTCCATCGCTAGTTATTTTAAAATTTGATAGCTAACTAGATTATTAATTAGAATTAAACCATTTATAATTTTGAAATTAGTTGTTTCCCACCTCCAGCCACATAGTAGTTTCACTTCATAAAAACGAGCACTGACCAACAAAAACGGTGTCTCCCTTCTTCACAGCCTGTAAAAACCAATAAACAGTCTAATTATGTATTGACGAGCTCAAATCTAATTGTGTCAGACTTAATAAATCAAGTAAACTTAAATCAACTAAAAGGCAGGTCAAGTCCAATTCGTCAATTCGATCCAGCCCAAGGTCCACGGAGTCCAAGTAGATTAGAACACATGGGGAGTAATCATTGGGGATACCCACTCTCAAAGATAAATGCTACATTTAATTGTATTTACCTTTTGTAGCTATCTTTCCTAAGAAACTAGTGTCTTTACCCTCACGTTACCGCCTCAACTAAGGTTCTATGCCTATATATTGTACATCTTCACCGCATGGAGGGGGCACCCTCTTTGTATCTCTCTAGACACCCCTTACATAGCTATTACTCTCGTAGCTACCACACTTCTCTTGGAGCTCTCTATCTCTTACTTTATTCCATTAATAAAGGTTTTTCCGCCATCGTTGCCGCTTTTAGAGTGGAGTATGTCACTTGGACTGAATAACTATATATCTGTTTGTTTGTCTGATGTTTACTTTTTTGTCATTAATTGCTTTATTAATAGTCCATTAATTACACTATATCACACACTCGATTGTTGATTGTGCATAAGTCTGTTTTGTGAATCATCAGTTTGACACTGTCTGTGGGAAACAACTGAGTTTTCTACTACCTTACTACTCTTTTTTTACATCCATTGCAATCATGACTAGGTCGATGAATCAACAGCCGGAGGATAACAACTCAACCCATTGGGAGGAGGCTCTCCCTCCTTCTGCACCAGCGGAACCATCTTCCGCAGCAAGTCCCATGGTCAAGTAACAGCTCTTGAAGACTATGCAGTTGTTGGTAAGTCAAAACCAGTAAATCATACATCTGATGCTCACCTTGGGAGGCGCTGTCCCTCAGCCTGTGCGAGTAGTACTCCCCCAATTCGAGAGGTACCCCAGCCTCACCACTCTGGACGCCAGCGCACCCATCGTAGGACCCAGTGCTAGGGCGCCCCTTGCCAAGGAGTCTTGCTTGGTGAATTCCGTTGTAGTATATCCCTAATCTCCGCACATTACCCTCAAATGTGTATATAACTTATATGTGAAAGGGAGTGCCACTCTCCCTCAGAATGATGTGGGAAATGGGACAACGGAATGGTGTGGAATGAAATGAAATGGAAAGAAATGTGTGCGAACAAAAGTGCTCCCCAAGCGCAAGTAGTCTTTTGAGTATCGTGTTTTACTTGAAAAAGTATTCCAAGGTCGTCCCCTCAGGGAAGGAAGAGAGTTGTGGTGAAAGTGATTTTGTGAAAAAGAGAAAAGTGTAAAATCTTTTGTTTGAGTTTTGGTGTTTGAAGTTAGTGAATGAAAATACAAGAAAAATAAGTGTTGGCTAATCCAAAGGGTTTACTCCAATTGGAATCCCAACTCAACTCGAAGCCTTCCTCCGATGATGCATAGATGAACGATTGATTCGTGGGAAGTTAGGGATAAAATGGTGAGGATCCAAACATCAACCATGACCAAGACTACGGAATATCAAAGACTCACCACCACATCCACTCTCAACCCAGTCAAACCAAACCACCGCACATCGAGTGGAGGAAAGAAGAAGAGTTGAAATGAAATCCTCAAGGGGAGGTCTCCCTTGGATTGGCCAACTTAAAATCTAACTACTTATAATAAAAGACAAGACATGCATAATGCAGAGAGACATTATTGAAATGAAGATTGAAACTTAACTTAAAGCAAGAAAACTTGAACTATAAAGAAATAAATACAATACCCATTTTAAAGCAAGAAATGAAGAAAACTTGAACGCAACAATAGTGGATTGAAGAACATTTAACTAAACTTGAATTAAAGGAGATTACAATGCAAGAAATAAAGATTACAGGAGAATTACAACTTACTGCAATGGAATGAGTGAAGAAAATGCAAAAACATAAGCTTCTATTACACTATTCATCATCTTCTTCATTGAACTACTCCTAAGCTTAGGTAGCCACCACTTGAAATGGCTTGTGAATGTTGAATATATGGAGTGTGAGCCTTCATTTTTGTCCATAAGGGTCCTCAGGTCTGTGTGAAAGGCCTCCCATTCATAGGAGGCTGAGTTGATGCCTTGCACAGGCTAGGACAAGCCAAGCTTGCAACACACCAGGCAGCCCCTTTCTTTCCCATCCACATTAATGCCTTTGTCTTTAAAGTCTTCAAGTAAGGTGTAGGAGGCATGTAGATGTGAAAGGAAAGTCAGGGGACAAGTGGGAGAATCAATGGTGGGATCCCCAATCAAGTGGAGCATGATTTGAAGGCGTTCTGGGCACTTTAGGCACAGCGTACCGGTACGCGTACCGGTACACTTTAGCTACTGGAGTTCGGCGTACCAGTACACGTATTGGTACACTTTGTCTACTCCGAACTAATTTTCGTAGAATTGTCATAATTTTTTATCCAACTATCCGATTGAGCTAAATTTTTGACACAATACAGAAGACATCCAAATCTACAACTTTCATGATTTGTACTTTTTCAGATTCGAAGTGGATCATGGTCAAAATGGAGAAAAAATGAGGTATTGCAACCAAATGGTGTGGGTGTTGGTGCCTTTGTTCCCAAGCACCAATACCTCCTTGATTTCTTTACTTTTAAGCCTCCAAATCCTCAAGTAATGTGTCCATGTATTCACCACACATCCATGCTTAGTTGCAAGGTCCTAAAATTCATCATTTAAGCTATAATTACCTCCAACATAAAAAATTAAACATTATACATAATTTCGGCTAACTCTAAGTACTTATATACAAAAGTTGAGTTAAAATGCATGTAAAGAGGCCGTTAAATATGCAGTATTATGTGCTCATCAAGTCCTTCCTCAACGCGCTAGAAGCTCACATGTTCCCCTTCCTCATGTACCTGCGCAAAAGGATGAGGGAGAAAACCAGTATTCTGATCATGGAAGCCACTACAATTACCCAACGGAGGATGTCCCAACCAATGGGACAAAAAGATCAGGGAGGTGCAAAACCAACTCGGTGATGCCCTCAATACCATCAAGGCACAGGCACTAGAGACGGTGGATTACTTGGTAAGGCGCACTAATACCCATTTGTTGCCGATGTTGTCAACTACCCTCTACCCTCGAAGTTCAAGATGTCAGTCATTGAGATCTTCGATGGTACCAAGGACCATCTGGATCATCTTGACACATATAAGTCTCTCATGCAGCTCCACAATGTGCTTGACGAGATCATGTGTAGAGCCATCCCCACCACCTTGAAAGGATTTGATAGATAATGGTTCGCAAAAATCAAACTTTCTTCTATCCAGTCCTTCACAGAGATGAGCAAATCTTTTGTCTCTCACTTCATTGGGGGAAGCTGACATCAGAATCCAATTAACTACTTGCTCACCATCAAGCAAGACCGGGATGAAAGCCTTAGGGGCTACCTCACTCATTTCAACCAGAAGGCTCTCCAGATCGAGGAGCCAAACAATAAGGTAACCATGACCGCCTTCATTGCAGGTTTGTGCTCCTCTAGTTTTATGTTCTCTGTCCTAAAGTAGTCACCCTCCAGCATGTCCGAGTTGCTGTCAAGGGCACAGAAGTATATAAACGTCGAGGACGTCACTAAGGCTAGACAATATGAGTCCTCCCACAGGGGTGAGAAATGAAAAAAGATACCCGCGAAGACAAGAGAGAAGCAGAGAACAAGAGGACTAAGACAAAGAGAGTCTCTGTCAATGACCACCTTGGTCTCCCTTCTTTGAGAGATTGGCAAAAAATTTCGTCGCTCAATGCTTCAGTGGAGCATATCCTCTTCCAAATACAGGATGATCCTACAATATAGTAGCCAGGGAAGATGAAGGCCGCCTTGAACCGTAGAAACCTAAACAAGTACTACCATTTCCACCGTGACCACGACCATAATATTGATGGTTGCTTTGATCTTAAAAGGCAGATTGAAGAGCTCATACTGCATGACCAGTTACGGCAGTACATTGCTAACAGAGGACAAGTCCCGCCACTTGACAAGAACAAGGATGACAAAGAGCACCAATAACCCCTCGGAGAAATCCATATGATCTCTGGAGGGTTAGGAGGAGGAGGTAACTCCAACTCTGCCAGGAAAGCCAAACATACAGAGTTGAAAGACTCTTGCTCGACAAAGACACCCCGACACAAGAAAAAATGTCATCACCTTCTCAGACAGGGACCTCGAGGGGATCTAATTCCTCATGATGACCCGCTGGTCTTAACCATGATGGTAGCCAACTACCAGGTTAAGAGAATTCTGTTGGACAGTGGTAGCGCTGCCTAAATCCTATTTGCACCAGCCTTTGACAACCTTCATATAGGCAAGGAAAGATTGCAACCCATTAGAACACCCCTCATCCGATTTTTCGAGTGAGATGGCTTATCCTTTGGGTTCCATCACCTTGCCAGTCACAGCAGGTACAACACCAAAGAAGCTCCACCATCATGGTAAACTTCATAGTACTAAACTACCCCTCTGCCTACAACATCAAATTTGGACGCCCAACACTCAACACTTTAAGGGCAGTGCCATTTACTTATCATCTTGTTCTCTGTTTTCCAACCCTTTGTGGGACTTGAGAAGTTAGAGGAGACCAAGTCTCCGCCAGACAGTTCCACGTGGCCTCTATGAGGATCAAGAAATCCCAAGAGGCCCTCTAGGTGGAAGTGCTTGGTATGACAGCACATTGAAAATAGAAAAACCTTGGCCCGCCTATGGGACATCGAACACCTGAAGAACTATTATCAATAGCAGCTTACAAAAGTTAGAACATGACCTAACAACAAGGTAGACAAAAAAACAACAATTGTCATACTCTCGATGATCAGTCACTGCTCCCTGAGCCACTATCGTCAAGGTTGTCTCTGTCATCATCTACATCTGGTGCCTCATATGGGACGAAGCCAGAGAAACCAATTGTAGGGAAAGTTGTCAAGCTCTTCATAACCATCAATAAAGATGCCTACAATGGCCCTTTCAGCAATCTTCCTCCTCATCTCCATCTCAATGGAATAAGCATCTGTCACGACAGCCCTCTCGCGGGGCGCTCGCAACTCTGACTTTTCTTTCGTACAAACAGTCACCTTATCAATCTCCAGCTTCGTGCTTTCTCACGAGTCACCAAGAAGCTCGACCTAATCCTGCCTCTACTCCCAAGCAGTCTATGTATCCAGATTCGCGCTCTCTCGCGAGTTACCAAAAAAGCTCAGCCTAATCCTACTTCTGCTCTCAAGCAGTCTATGTATCCAGCTTCATGCTCTCTCGCCGATCACCAAAAAAGCTCGGCCTAATCCTACTTTTGCTCCCACGTAGTCTATGTCTCTAGCTTCGCGCTCTCTCACAAGTCGCTAGAAAGTTTGGTCTAATCTTACCTCTGCTCTCAAGCAGTCTCAAACTCCAGCTTAGTGCATCTCTCACGAGTTAACAAAAGTTCAACCTCAAGAGGTGTTTCGCTCTTATGAGCCGACCTCAACTGTTCTTAGCAGCCCCTCGTGTCTGCCTCTCTGTTACCAGATGACCAAATGCCTCTCCAAACGACTCGAGATGCCGCTCAAGCGATCCAAGACATCGCCCAAGCAACCTGAGCCCAAGGGACTTGAGGCATTGCCCAAGCGATCTGAGGTGCCACCCAAACAACCCGAGGCATCACCCAAGCCACCCGAGGTGCTGCCCAAGTGACCCGAGGCATTGCCTAAACAACCCGATGTGCCGCCCAAATGACCCGAGACGTCTCCCAACCAAACCAACGCATTGCCCAAGAGACCCGAAGCAGTGCCTTCTCTGTCGACGCCTGTGCCCAGGGCGCCGCCGCCAATGAGGCTAGCCCCTCCCTCTTCGGCGTCTCCAACAACCCAACACCCCACGCTTCTCTTGGAGCTCCCTACTTGCCCTCAATCGCCAAAAGTATCGCCCACATCAGAGGAGCCTAGCGTGCTGGCGCCACCTAGCCCCTTGCTGATGCTGCCCAACAGCTAGCTCGTCACGCTTTCACCTCCAGCGCCCTCGCTGACCGTCGACCCTACGACAAGCGTTGCCGCCGAAGCCTAGCCCCGAGTCTCTCCTGAGCTCCTTGGTCTCACTGTCTCCTTCCTCGTGGAATCGCCATTGGAATCCTTCCCCATTGCCTCCAAGCTCCTGGTCTTCATCTTCTCGATCTCTTTTTGGGGAAAAGGACTCCCTATCTCAAGGGAAATCTTTAAGAGAAAAAAGAGAAAGGGGAAATGGAGTTGAAAGAGTTTATAAGAATTTCTATATACAAGCCCTTTAATAAGATTTTTTTTCTAGAAAAAACAAAGAACTTCTTCAACCAAGACCAAAAACCTAGCAAAAGGGAGGACTGGCAAATGCAATGAATGCCCAATGAAGGTGATTTCAATCAAAGGAAAGCTCTGTGAAGATTAAGCTACCACCTTGCGGGAAAAGAAATCTTTTTCAGATGAAGAGCTCACTCATGCCCTCAACCCCCTTCTCTCGCAAGTAATTGGGGTTGGGGCATGGGGGGAAAATGACGAGCCCAAATCTAATTGGGACAAGCCCAATAAATCAAATAAGCCCAAATCAGCTAAAAGGCAGGTCAAGCCCAGTTCGTCAATTCGACCCAGGCCTAAGGTCCAAGGAGTTCAAGAAGATTAAAGTACGTGGGGAGTAATCATCGGAATACCCACTCTTGAAGATCAAGGTTACCTTTAATTGTACTTACCTTTTGTAGCTATCCTTCCCGTATCCTTCCCGAGAAACTAGTGTCTTTACCCTCACGTCACCGCCTCAATTAAGGCTCCATGCCTATAAATTGTAAGTCTTATCCACATGGAGGGGCACCCTCTCTATATCTCTCTACACACCCCTCACATAGTTATTACTCTCGTAGCTATCACACTTCTCTCAAAGCTCTCTCTCTTACTTTATTCCAGTAGTAAAGGTTCTCTGACCACCGCTGCTGCTTTCGGAGTGGAATAGGTCACCAGTATCAAACTACTATATATGTGCGTGTTGGCCTGATATTTAATTTGTTATCATTGATTGTTTTATTAATTGTCAATTAATTACACTATATAACACACTCGACTGTTGATTGTACATAAATCTATTTTGTGCATCTATCATGTATGAAAACAAAAGTAAGACCTAAATAAACAATTTTACCATGCAGTCTCGAATTTAAAAAGGCTTCAACAAATATGAATATTATCAAAGATGCAAGTAGAGAAAGCTTATCACAGGTTTATTATTTGATTTCTAATAATCTAGAAATCCTCAAACCCCTCCTCCTCCTGCACGTCCACCTAACCGCTTACACTGCCAACCCCCTTTATCAGGAATACCACAGTCAACACCATAGTTGTTAGTATCGTACAATATACGATACGTATCGTACGATACGTTCCGATACGGAGGTAAAACGATACGGATTGTAGTTATGTATCGTTTTTGCGTCGTATCGTCCGATACACGATACGTTTTTACAATACGATACGTATCAGTACGATATGAACGATACGTGCAAAAACTGTTTAATTTTTTTTTTTTTATCGAACGACGTTTTTGTGCTAATATACTGATTTTTTTTGTGCTAGGGTTTTTTTTTTTAAAAAAAAATCTCTCTTTACCTTCTTCGTTGGTTCGCTAGTCTTCAGATTTGAGTCGTTCATTGCCATCGCTGGTCTTTAACTCTGGTCCTGGTTGTTCTTCAGCCTTTGACGACTCCTCTTGGGTGTTCACCGGTCTTCGACTCTTGGTCCTGGGTATTCTTCACCCTTCGACGACTCCTCTTGGTTGTTCTTTAGCCTTCGACGACGACTCCTGAGTGCTCTATGTTCTTCCATCGAAGCTATCTCTCCGTTTTCTCCTCTACCTCCCTCGCAATCTTTCCCTCTCTCTCAGTCTCTCGCCTTTTTTTTTTTGATCAGGCAGGCAGAGGAAAAATTACACTTAGACTCCTTAAGATTTGTTACTTAATCACTTAGACCCTCTAACATTTGAAATATTATATACAAACCCCCTAAAATTTATACACACTATAAATATATCCGTTAATAAATTACATCTAGACACTCTAAAATTTGTAAATATATATTTTATTATTAATTATTTAAAATTACACCGTATTTTACAATACACGATACGATACACTATTTTTAAAAAATAATACACCTTCCAATACGCGATTTGATAACTACGGTCAACACCACTTACACCGCCATCGCTTAACACACACAGAGCCACCAATGATCTCTCCTCAACAAAAACCCCTTTTCACTAACCATTGATTCCACACACCATTTTGAATCTGCGAAATCCACACAAGATACAGAATCTATTACACATGGCACCGAATGCACCACCCAAGCCACCTGACCCATGGATTCCTTGTGGTTGTTTGAGGGGTTCCACCATCAACAAAATTATCCCATAATATAATGGGAAAATTACTAAAAATATTATTTTTTTAACAAATATTCATAAAGTCCTATCATTTTTATTTTATATCAATGAAGTCTTAATCTTAATATTTTATCTCTAAATTCCATAAAAAATATATGCTATTTCAATTATATCCTTCTCTTGACAAATATTGACACTCAAGGTATTGGAGATATAATAACATTAATGTCTTCTATTCATACATACCCCTATTTCTTGTATTTTAAATTATGTATTATCTATTTGATAATTTTATAGAAAATCTAATTACTAATAATTTTTAGAATTGTCATTATTTGATACAATAGAGGGCTTTGGACACTATGTATTCTCGATGAACAAAAATTTCATGACAAAAACTCTAGTACTTTGTGATTTTAGAATCGTGATTGAAATGAATGCTAATATTTAAATAAACATTGGGCATCCATATGTGTAATTGTACCTTCAATGAAAACTCGATATTATTTATAAAAATAAATTAATTAATTAACTCATATAAAAAGAGATGACAAATGATCCACTCTCAAAAAAACATAAAATTAAATTAAATAAAAGTTGGTACACGACAAGAAGAATAAAAGAATTTTGGTAATTAAAAGTTAAGCACAAAATTAAAATATAATAAAATTAGTACTTAATTGAAATAAAATATTAAAAATAGAACTTCATTGATATAAAAAAATCATAATGAATATTTGTAAGTAAATGTAATACTTATTGCTAATTTCTCTACTATTCATTCTCCATCAACCGAGTCACCCCACCATCAACGAAATCGCCCCACCATTAACGAAATCAAGATTGTTGGCCAAGAAGAGAAAGAGAGAGTGCTGGTGAAGGATGGGGATCTCAAATTTGTGTACATATAGAGAGATATGAGATTATCTATACCTATAGGGTAGCGGTGGGCTGCTGGTGGAAGTTCTGCCGAGGGTGGGTTAACGATCTAAAATTAAACATAAAAGCGTGTCTGTATTTGTGCGTATGCATATATATATTCAAAGATAGAGTGGGAAGAGAGACAGAGAGATGTGTTTTTGCCGTTAAACTTGAAGAGAAAGGATTTTGAACATTTAATTTATCAAATTAATACCAAATTAAAATTTAATTCTTCAAATTCACATTAAATTAACATTCAATTCATCAAATAAACACAAAATTAATATTCAATTCATTAAATTCACATTCAGTTCTATCTAAAGATATTTAATTCACCAAAATAACTTAACATTCAATTCTATACAATAAAATTTTAATTCATCAAATTGACACTAAATTAACATTTAATTCATTTAATATATATTAAAATTCATCTAATTTATACTTAATTCATCAAATTAATATCCAAAATCATCTAATAAAAATTCAATTTATCAAACGAACACCTATGTAATATAGAAATTCATCGAATAAGCATTTAATTCATCAAATGAACAATAAATTAACATTCAATTCAACAAATTAAAATTCTATTTCGTATAATAAACATTCAATTCATTAAATTAACATTTAAATTTACTAATTAACATTAAATTCATCAAATTAAGATTTTATTTCATCCAAATAATATTCAATTCATCAAATTAACACTTTTTTTAAAATCAACACTAAATTAACATTCAATTCTTCAAATCAACACCAAATTAACATTCAATTCATCAAATTAACTCAAAATTAATATTCAATTCATTAAATTCACATTCAATTTTATCTAATAAACATTTAATTCATCAAATTAACCTAACATTCAATTTCATCCAATAAAATTTTAATTCATTAAATTAACACTAAATCAACATTCAATTCATCCAATATATATTCAAATTCATCCAATTTACACTAAATTCATCAAATTAACATCTAAAATCATCCAATAAAAATTTAATTTATCAAATCAACAACAAAGTAAAATAGAAATGCATCAAATAAATATTTAATTCATCAAATAAACAGCAAATTAACATTCAATTTTATAAATTAACATTCCATTTCGTATAATAAACATTCAATTCATTAAATTAATATTTAACATTAAATTCCTCAAATTAAGATTCAATTTCATCCAATTAATATTCAATTAATTAAATTAATACCAAATTAACATTCAATTCATAAAATCAACAATAAATTAACATTCAATTCATCAAATTAAAACAAAATTAATATTAAATTCATCAAATTAACAAAAAATTAATATTCAATTCATCAAATTAACACTAAATTAACATTCAATTTAGTCAATTTATATTCAAATTCACCTAATTAACACTCGATTCATCAAATCAACATCCGAAATCATCTAATAAAAATTTTATTTATCAAACCAACACCAATGTAATATAGAAATTTATCAAATAAACTTTTAATTTGTCAAATCAACATCAAATTAACATTCAATTCAAAAAATTAACATTCCATTTCGTATAATGAAAATTCAATTAATTAAATTAACTTAAATTAATTATTTAACATTAAAATAACACTAAATTAACATTCAATTCATCAAATTAATTCTAAAATAATATAAATTGTATGAATTAAATATAAATTTGGCATTGATTTGATCAAATTAATATAAATTTGGTGTTAATTTTGATGAATGAATATTTATTGGATGAATTTAATTTCAATAGTTGAATTTATTTAAATGTTAATTTGATTAATTGAATGCTTATTAGATGAAATGAAATGTTAATTTGGCGTTGAGTTAATGATTTAAATTTTTATTCAATGAATTTTTATATTACTTTGGTGTTAATTTGATAATTTGAATTTTTATTAGATGATTTTGGATGTTAATTTTGATAAATTAAGTGTTAATTAGATGAATTTAATGTCAATTTAGTGTTAATTTAATGAATTGAATATTAATTGGATGAATTAAATGTTAATTTGGTATTAATTTTTTGGAATTAATTATTAATTAGATGAAATTAAATGTTTATTTGATGAGTTAAATGTTACTTTAATGTTGCTTTTATAGTAAAATTCAGCTGTTTTCCTAAGAAAACACGTCCCGCCCAATTTTTTTTTTGAAAACACTTTGCATCCCAATTTTTTTTTATTCTCAAAAAAATTATATGTAGGAGTAGAGGGAGGGAGGGAAGGTAAGAGAACTGATTTGGGTAGGAAAGGTAGAAAAAAGTGGGAAACGGGGTGGAGAGATAAAGTTATTGTGGACCACATATGTCCAAAATAATAAATAAATAGATATTAGTGTAAAGTGTAAAACCCGAAAAAAATTAAAATTTTATGAAAAATGGTAAAACGGTAATTAGTCGTTATAGTATGGGTTAAAATTTTGAAATTTTCTGTAACTTGGATGTTGAAACGAACTTCACCGTTGGATTTTTCTCGCGAAATCTAGTTACTCAATCAATTTTTGTTGAATTCCTAGACAGTCAGATTTTTTTGCATTTTACGATGGGATCGGGAGTCGTGCGATTACATTAAATGCGAACGGGATTTAATTGCGAACATGAAAAATAATTTAAATTTATTTCAAATATAATATATTAAATAAAAAATGGAATGAGATTTAATTGATTCAGGATGAAATCGAATTAGAAAAAGGAGACACGTGTGACTTAATATGGACCAAGTGTTGAGGGTATAAATAGAGGAGAAAATTTAGATTTTCTCCCCATTTACACCAGCTAGTCTGATAGCAAGAGAGAGAGAGAGAGAAAGAAAGAAAATAGGTAAAAACAAGGGTTCTTCACACTTTTCTTCTTCGATCTAGGGCTATCCGTTCGTCGGATTTCTTCGGGTCAAGAACAAAAAGTGTTCTACACGACGAGAGCTACAAGTACATACCAAAGATTGTGGGTTTCTCCAAAGTTTTAAGATCAGAATTTTTTGAAATCAAAGCTTGAAGTTTGATTTGGGCTTCTTAGGGTTACTTCTAGATGTATTATGCTTCAAAATGTAGGGTTCCTTCTCAAACTAGATTTATTTTCAACCTAGGGTTGCATATGAAATAGGTAGCATGATTAGAGATAAAATCTCTTGTTTAAATATACTCATAGTGCAACTACAGTATATGAAATGGTATAAGAATGTGTAAAATCAACCCTAGTATGAATTGAGTTTGTTAAAATTTCTTGTATATGATTTCATGAGAAATGTGATGAATTGGGCACATTATGTGTTTACATATTTTTTGTGCGAAGTTGGTGTTTGATAAAATACCTTGGATGAGTTTAATATGTTATTTGAATGGAAATGTTATAACATGTTTGGTGAGGATGTAGATTGTAATTATATGCTCATGATATAATTGACAATTGATGAAATCGTGATTTATTTATAGAAATTGAACATGTTCATTATATGGTCATGATATGTTTAACAGGACATGGTAATTACAAATTGTACATTGAATAGCATATGTACAAAAAATATCACATTCGTGGAAGTGTGGCATGAGAGTGTGTGTGTGTGTGTCTGCGTGATTTGATCAAACACCATTCTTGATGGGTTGATATGTAGGCTCAGTAAAGTTGGACTTAAGTTTGACTGAGTTGCATGGGTTACATTGAAAATAAATGTAGGGGTTAGTAAGAAGGATTAGATTCTCCTTTAGGCGAAAGACTTGGTAATTTTAGATATGCACTCTATTGGTATTGAGTCTTTAAAGTACGTTGGTCAACGCGGAGCCGTTGGTGGAAGTCCATAGATGTCGTGTCAGTTGGGTACCCATTGGTGGAAGTCCATAAATTCTCACCCTGAGAAAGACTCGAGATTTTATAAAATGACCATTGGATGTGCAACATCAATAGTGGGGGCTTGGAATGCCCGGATGCATACGCATGACATTGCATATGTTATGGGAATCGGTGGAGGGCTCGGATTGCATTGCATGTGTGAGTACCATCTCATGACATGGCATGACATTTGTAGAATGCATCATAAATTGCATATTCTAGAATGGATGCTTGATTGATTGTTGAACTGCAAGTGAACATTTCATATGCATATGGGTTGGGAGGTAGCCTTTTTAGGAGATACCTTATTGAGCGTGACTCACCCTGTATGGGAACAACATTTTCGGTGCTGGACAGATGACTTGATCCGAAATGTGTACACCCAAGTGCAGGTGGTAAAGTTGTAGTTATAATCTAGTTAAGTCCAGAGTCGAATCCACATGAAACTAATGTTTCTATTTCGGAGTAAATAGTGACAAAGACCAAAGTGACTAAAACCCTTGAGATTTGAAGTTATGATGTTTGTGGAATTTTTTGGACAGAATATAAGATTCTCTCCAAGGGATTTTTCTAGACAAAATATTATATTTTCTCAAATGTAAAAGTCACTCTTTAACACGAGGATCTGAACATGTAGTAAATCATCCAGTTGTCATATTTGTGCTTGAGAACTCAAGTAACCCCTATGTCAACAACAAGTTAATTGGAGAATAAAGATAGATTATGAGAATTAAGAGCATGATTTCGATGTCTTTGTAGAGATTTACAATAATTGTCTGTGCCGAGACTCGACTCGTCTACAAACAAGCAAGTAATTCTACAAGTCATCCAACTTTTGTGTTAATATTCCATTCTTAGTTGAAGCACAATAATGGTGAAGATTGAAATGTAGTCATGAAGATCTAGCTGGCGTACTTGCAAAGAACCAATGAGTCATCCTATTTCAAGAGTCATCTTGTCTTAGAAAGGACTCATGGTTGTACAAAGTATCTTAGCTTTGTTACATGCATTGAATCATTCAATAAGTAATCAATAGATAAAGCATTAAGCATAAATGCAATACACAAAAATAACTTCTGAGGGATTTATGCATGGTCATCACATTTTACTAAAGAGTGAATGAGAAACTACGCACTCTTCATAGCTTTGAGAAAGTTAGAAAAGTGAGTGATTTTCATCCCTCCAAGTAGAGGAGTTTACAAGATAAAATACACTACACAATGAGCCTATGTTCGATGAAGATTGAGTGAATCACTTTCTACCCTTTATAGCTTCGGTAAAGCTAGAAAAGTGAAAAAGTTTCACTCCTCTAAGGGAAGAGAGAAGCTCTAACAATAGAAGCTAATAAAACTAATAATGAAAGTAGAAGTAAGCTAGTTATTTTTGGATGGTTTCCTCCTCAACCAAAAAATGATCTATCTCATTCTATCTCTCTCTATGTATGCCTATCTATTTATATATATGTATACCTCTATATCTCTCCAAATAGGAGGTATTTATAGACAAGGTGGAGGGGGTAAGGAAAAGTAAAAGAATAGTTCAAAGTCCTCAAAGTCCAAGTGAATGCCCCAAGATCTGGATGAAAAATCAACCACTCTACATACTGTCTGGGGAATACGTTCGAACGTGGGATG
>CM042201.1:4425366-4441998 GCA_023539305.1 Ilex asprella | reverse complement strand
GCCGAGGGGATGGCTCTCATTGCATTTAGGGAAGGTCTCCCTAACAGCATGTTATATGCTGAAGGGGCATCAACCACCAGGAACCTTACGGTTGTGGTGGCCTGACAGGGAGAGTTTCCAATAGTGAGTACGAGCCGAATTGATCCCAAAGGCAATACCCTTTCTCCCGAAAATCCTAACAGATGGGCACTCACTGGCTCCAGTTTCTCCCTTCCTATGTCCATCTTGTCGAATGCAGATGCGAAAATGATGTCTGCCGAGCTCCCATTGTCTATCAAAACCCGGTGTATTGTCCTATTAGCCACAATGGCTCTTACTACCAATGGGTCATCATGGGGATGGTGATAGCCCTCCAAATCTGAATCTGAAAAAGTTATGGTAGTGTCTTACCGGGGTACTTTAGTTGTAGTGCATATCTCATGTATCTCATCACCTCGGATCCTGCGCAAATGTGCTTTTCTGGCAGCACTGGACTCCCCTCCTCCTGCAAATCCTCCTAATATCACCCTGATTTCTCCCAGGGGTTGTTCGTGTTGTGCAGGGGCCTGCTGCTGAGGTGGGGGAGGTGGAAGAGCTCGATTTGGGTATTCTTGGGCCACGAAGCAACGTAATTACCCCCGCTAGATTAAAAACTCTATTTCCCTCTTTAGCTGAATGCAATCATCTGTGTGATGGCCGTGGTCTCGGTGAAATTCACAGTACTTGGTGGGATCCCTCTTCTCTGGATCTGCCTTCATCCGAGGCGGCCATCTGATGAACTTCTCGTTCTGTACCTCATGCAGGACTTGCGATATAGAGGCAGTAAGGGGAGTTGGCTGTCGGAGTGGATACCTTGGTTGCAGTTCTGGCTGTGGGGGCCCTAGGCGATCTCTCACACTGCCTCTCCTTTTTGGGGAACGGTCTTTATCCCGTCTTGGAGACCTGCCTCGTTCCTTATCTTTCCTGGGACTTCTCTCCCTCTTCTTTTCTTCCTTTCCCTTCTCTCTTCATGATGAGGAGCTCCCTATCTTCGAAAGGAGTGCTTCCTCCCCATTTATATACTTCTCTGCTTTGGCTAACACCTCGGCCATACTTGCTTGAGGGTTCTTCGATATAGAGAACATCAGGTCTTTTGATTGCACCCCGAGCCCCGCAATGAAGGCGGTTATAGCAAACTTTTCGTCAGGGATGTCCACTTTCAAAGATTTTGAGTTGAACCTCTGAACATAAGATCTGAGGTTCTCGTCTGATCCTTGCTTCACGTTCAGGAAATGGTAGCTCGGCTTCCTATAGATTCGATCTCCTATGAAGTGAGATACGAAAGCTATGGAGAGCTCTTTGAAGGACGAGATGGAGGCTGGGGGAAGTCTATTGAACCATGCCAGGGCTGAGCCTTTCAAGGTGATAGCAAAGGCCCTGCAGCGCACTGGATCCTGGTATCCGTGCAACTCCATCTGATTCTTGTAATTGTTGAGATGATCTACGGGGTCTTTTGTCCCATCGAAGATTTCTACCTGTGGCATTCTGAACTTTGGAGGGAGGGGGAAACGTAACACCCCCGTGGTGAATGGGGACTCAGTCTGCTGTACGAGGGCGTCCATTGTTACTGGAGCCTTGCCTTTTACAGCTTCTTTCATATGGCTGAGCTCTTGCTGGATGCCCCTGAAACGGTGTTCCCAGTATTGTTCTCTTCTCTCCTGCTGGTAAGGAAAGAGGTCATCTCTCTCTCCCTCGTCGTTCTGGCTGTGCTCCTCGTTGTGACCATTCCTAAAGGGGGGAATTTCCCCCATGGCTGGGCTATTTTCGCCCCTTTCATCGGCTTCCCTGAGGGGGTCGAGGTGTTGCTGCTCCCTCAATGGGGGATTGTACTGGCCTTCTTGGGCCCGTTTCGCCTCATGTGGGTGCTGGAGAAGCTTCTTGAGTTCTTCGTTCTGCTGCATCAAGCGTTCATTGGCTTGGCGAAGAGCTGCCAATTCGTTGTTGATGGGGGGATCCCTTACGGGGGGACCTATCTCGGGGACGTTTTCGTACTGTCTGTTGTCAGCGTCAGGCTGATCTATGACCCGAGGCAGATTTGCTTGACTTCTACTCATATTGCGGGTTGAGACCATCAATCACTGGTTGATCAGCTTATTTGTAAGATGAGAACAATCGTTCCCACAGACGGCGCCAAACTGATGATGTTTTTTCACCGCGAATGAGCAGGGGTGTGAAAACCGTGATGATCGAGATGGATCTGAGCTATAAAGCTCGCGTGGTTTGCGGTAAAGTATTCAGGGGAGTCTAGGGGAATGCGAACAATAAGAAATATAGTGGTTCACCGGCTGTGGAGCTCGGCTAGTCCACTCTTCAATGGAGGCTCTTGCTCCTTTTTCTTTATTGATCACTTGGGTGTTTATTCCATACAATATGAAAGAGACTAGGGCTTTTTTTTTATGGCTCTGTAGCCTCTAGGGTTGTTTCTTTCGAATCTGACCCCTCTCCATGAAGGCTTCCTCTCATATTTATAGCATGATCCCTATTTCTAAGGGATTCCCGGCCATATCTTTTTCCTTCCCTTGCGGGACTTCCCTTTTAATTAGGAGAGGATCTTGGTTGATTGAGATTTCACGCCTTGATTGTCGCTTCCTACTACTTTGGGACTGCTTACTGTTGGCCAGTCGTTCATTCCATAACTCTTCTATCACCTTACCCGGATCGAGCTCTGAGCCGGCTCCCCTTAGCTCAGGATTGCTTATCCGACCTCCCACCTGGGTTGATCTCTTTGGTCTGAGCTCATACTTAAAATATTTTTCGGTATCATCAACTTATATTATTTGCAGTGAAATAATATACATTGTGCTCCAAAGAAATAGGTTTTTTTTTTTAATCATTAGGTAACACTGGTAACACAAAAAAAGTAATTACCAATTGCCATCTGTAATATGGCTTGGATTAGGAGACGTTTCTCTATATAAAATGGTCATCTATCAAGTGCAACCTGTCATCTTTCTCTGTTATATTGAGATTTTGCTCCAAGACTTTGAAATGGTATCTTCCATTTCAGTTCTTGTAGAGGGAAATTTGTTCATCTATAGTAGTTCGTACCAAGCCCGACCCCCTATTCTTATGCATAAAACAGAACAATATTATAACCATTCTTTTTGGGTAAAAGTCTTTTTCTTGGATGTGCCTCTTTGAAGTACTCTCAGGGAAGAGTTAATTTTGTTTACCATGTTGGTGAATGGAGCCTGTGTTTGTCATATCGCTGCTCCTTTGCTTGTGATCACTTACAATTTTAAAACCGCTTGGTGTTCCTTGATTATGAAACAATCAATCTATACTACTTTTAAAAGTCAGTATAGTTGAAAAACTTTTGTTTTCCAAAATAATCCTCAACAAAGAATGGCTTCACTGTCCTTTTTCTAAGTTAATGAGTTCATTAATTCTTTGTAATTGTATCCTTTGCAAACCAACTCTTTATATAGGTTGTAGGGATGCTGCTAGCGTTTCACGTCTTTTGTATCAAATATCTCTATCGACAATCTGGAAACACAAAGATGCTGAAGGTTTGTCTTCTTCACCAATTTTTTTTTTTTTTTGGTACATCGGAAAGGATTCTTCACCAATTATCTTATAGCAATTATTGCTACCTTTGTCTCCAGAATCTATTGCCTTGATACTTTGTTCTGGTTATTCTACACATTCACGTGACAATTGTAGACATTCTTGTGTGAAAATTTAAGAATCCATTCATTCTAATATGTAGATGTTTGTGTTCTGTAGAGGTTGACAATTCAAGCTTTTTTGAGAGTTTCTGTAGTTCGGGTTTATATGCTCACATGCAGTGGAAAAACTTTGTTTGTCGAAGCTACGACAGTGGCTACAATTGCTAGAGGAAGGAGTTCTAGGAGCGGTAGTTCTAGTTTAAGATCTTTTTGAATCTCTCTGTTCTTGAAAACTGTCCATCGCATGGATGTTTAAATTGAATTTGAATTACACAGTTATTGTGACGCCCCAAAATCCGGGGTTCCTTTATCAACCATTGACCATCTGTCAACCCTCGAAAATTCCCGTTGATGTCACATAATCCGATGCCACTTTAAAAGCATCCAAGTCTAACACACCATGATTCATACCCAATTAGGGTCCAATTTGGTCATTTAATGGAAGGAAATTTTAAGCTCAAAGCTTGGCAAAATAATTTTAAAATTCAAAATTTTTGGATTGGCTACCGGTAGGTATATACAGACTACCGATAGTTCGGGTATTGTGGAAAATCTCTACTGGAAGCTACTAGTTGGCTACTGGTAGTTAGAACCCTCTGGACCAATGACTACCGGTAGCCTGAGAACTTCTGGTCCATGACTATCTGTTGACAACCAGTGGTTGCTACCTTCTGGGTCGCGACTACCGGTAGTTAAACCCAGATTTTGCCCATTTCCATAGTTTTTCATTTCCTATTCATTTCAAAACTTCTTAAAACCAACCAACACATGTACTACCCAACTCAACTCATACAACATGACATTTATACAAGTTTTATTACATTCAATACCATAGGTTTACATTATCAAAAAGAAAACCAAGTTTTCTTTACTTAATTTACAAAACTCAAAATAAGCCGCATCTTGGCTTCTCTTCAACCTTGGCGACCCGAATGTGGTCCGTCCACCGGTGTATACTCCGTACCTGAAATATTTTCTCACGAAGGGTGAGCCACGCTCAATAGGGTATCTCCTAAAGAGGCTACTCCCCTACCTAAGTGCATATGAAATGTGCACATACAACATTTAACGAACAATAATCATCCCCGAACAAGAATATGTAATTCAAGATTTGAATTTCACCATGGTATGCTATGAAATGAGATGAGACTCAACCATGCCCTTAAACCCGAGCCCTCACCGGCTCCCACCACACAATGTATGTCAATGTATGATAAACTCGTCATTGATGTTGTACATCGTATGACAATTTTATAACAAAACTCATGTGTCTTTATTGGGTAGCGGACTTTTGGTGTTGCACCGCCGGCTCCGCACACCGATACACTTTTTTGGACTTGCACCGACGGAAGTATATAAACTAGTGGCTGGGTCTTGCACCCGAGGGAGAGTCTATCCCTGCTTACTATACCCGACACAAGTTTTTCTTTTTTATGCAACCGTGCGACTCTATTGAACTTGGTCCAACGATACCGAGCCCACCCATCATCCACCAAGTATGGTGTTTGATTTAACCATGCCTACACCACCCACACTCATGCCCAAATGCCCATGAATGCGTTGTTCCCGTGTAAATGCAATGTAATGTCTAATTGTATTATTATCACGATGTTTAATATGTAATGGAAGTCATACGAACAAACTCATCATAAATCAACATCCATGATAATTTATATCAAAAGTATATATATCATAATTGATCTCAATGTCAATTTCTCTTGACAACATGTATATATTAACTTTTCATTCAATTCAATTTCTAAGCATATTATCACATAATCATGCAATTAACATGCTAAACTCATCAAGACATATGGTAAACACACAACATGCCCACAATCAACATTTTTCTAACAAGAATTACCAATTCTACATTTCTCAAGAAACCACTATCAAGCAATTTCTATATATTAAAACCAAGATAGAAATTATTCTACCCAATTCCATAACCCATTTCACCAAATCAACACAATAGGCAAGTGATACATATCTCTATCAACCTACCCATTCCATATAAACCTCATAGGTTAGAAATAAGCCTAAATAGGAGGGAACCCTACCTCTTGTAGCGTGAGAAATGCCCTTGGGAAGTTTCAAGAAATCAACCCAAGCTCAAATCTCTCTCCTCCAAATTTTTGGTTTTCTCACCTTCGATAAAAGCTCTTGTTTTTGGTACGTAGGTGTAGCCCTTGACGAGGAGAACGACTTTCCCTCTTGGCCTGAACGGATCCGAGCTCCCAATCTTCGTAGATCGTAGAGAGAAGTTAGAGAACCAAGCTTTTTTCCTCTGCTCACTTCTCACGTTAAACCAGCTGAAGAATGGGGAGAAAATCAGATTTTCTCCCCTTTTTATACTCTTTAATTTGCTTGGTCCAAAACGTGTCACACGTCTCTTTTTATTCCGGGTCCGTTTTCATCCCGAAACGATTAAATTTCGCTCCGGTTCAAATTTAAAATATTTTTAATTTGTCTTGACTTCATTTATTTAAAAAATCTCATAATGTTCCTAAAAAATTCGTATTTGGGTCTCCCGGGGTCCGATTGCCTCATAAAACGTGAAAAACCCGACAGTCTCGAAATTCGATGAAAATTGACAAGTTAACTAGATTTCGCGAGACGAATCCAACGTTAAGTTCCGTTTCGTCATTCGAGTTCTAGAAAAACTCAGGTTTACAACCCAAATCATTGAGACAATTTACCGTTTTGCCCTTTACTTTAAAAAGTTAAACTTTTTTACCCGGGTTTTACAGTTATATCAATTTTTGGTTGGAATTTTACAGGCCAAGAAGTCAAAACTCTATGTTTGAAGTGGATACACTTAAGTTTTGATTCTAATTATGTTACATAATTTTGTAGATGTATTGGTAGTGAAAATTGTTGTGCAAATGTCTGCAACAATGTTTTGTTTACAAAGACACATCAGATTACGATACAAATGTGCAAATTAGATATCAGATATTTTAGTAAAAGTAGCTTGTAGTTCTTTAGAGAGAGGGAAAAGGAAGAACAAGAGAGAAATTGTGAGCTCATCGATGGCAATGGAGGATATCCCACTCGTGGACACGATGACTGAACTCCTTTGATGCATGAAGTTCTCTTCCAAGCCTGACAAATGCGTAATTCTCATCTGTATACCCTATTTGCCTCCTCTATCTCATATGCATATACATAGCAATGAAATGTTTAGGGTTGTTTATAGATCTGGCAATGGTGTAGGTATACACTATTTATGTTTAAATAATGGTTGAAATTATGTGTTTTATACCGATTGTAGAATTTTGGTAAATGTAGTAATGTATTCTTGTTGAGTTGTTTTTAAATATGTATCACACTGGGTGGTTATGTTTCAAACTCAATTACCAGTGTTGAAGCTCAATATACAGTAGAAGTAGTTCCTACAATCCATATACTTTTTAAAATTTCTTTATTCTTGCTGATTAGTTTGAAATTTCTGCTATTTTTTGTTAAATCTCAAAAACATTAGCATCCACGTGAACATTTATAAAGTGTATACCTCTAAAGATTATGAATTCAATTCTTCCAAATAAAAAGTGCTCCAAATTTATGGCCAAGTTAGAGCCTCCTTAATTTTCTCATGAAATGCACTTTTTTGTGTTGGCTCAAAAGTGCTGTGAGTTTCGGTCATAGAATAGTGCTGTGAGTTTCTGGCATTATGCACATTATTTTTTTTGCTTCTTTTCCTTCATATTTTTCTTCTATCTACATAAACCCCTATTGTATCTGACACTATCCTATGACTGAAGTGAAGAAACAAATAATTTGTAGTTGTGTGCATATATATGAAATTGGAATCAAAGCTTTACGGTTATCTCTAAATGATTTCATCAATTATGTTATTAATGGCATGTAGTGTTTTAACGCCACAGTTGATGCTCTCCTTGAGGCTCACTCTAAGACATGCAAATCAAGAATGCTGGCAAAGAGTACCTAGTTATGAAGCACGGAACGTGATGTATCCATGTCGTACACCGATACTTTTCGGACACTCTCGGACACATGTCCGATACTCTTTTATCTGTGTCCATAATTAAATGATAAATTTTTAATTTGGGATACATGTCGGACATTTCTTCGGTGACTTGTCCGACACTTCTTTAGAACGCGTCTACTATTACACAATAGACATTTGTTGAAATGTGATTAACAAAACTTAAAAATTTGAGAACATATAATTACTAATACTAGAATATTAAAGTTGTACTTCAAATATAATAATAATAATAAAATATGGATAAAAGTTTTTAAAAAGAGGAATTGAGAAAATAAGAACAATTATTTAAATTATATATTAGGTACACATAGTCTACAAAAAAAAAATGACGATTATTGACTATAATAAGGATGTTTTAGTTTAAAAATTCACATAGATGAGTAGACATTAAATTTTCTTATCATAAAATACTAATTTTTTTGTGAATTGTAGATCATTATCACTATATTTACCATAAATTGTATAATTTTATAAATAAAATATATATATTTTTTGTAGTGTGCCCTAACGTGTCTGTCATTTTTTTAGAAATGTCGTATCTGCGTGTCCGTGTTATATCGTATCCGTGTCCCATGTCTGTGTCCATGCTTCTTAGCTACCTAGGCTTTGCTTAGAGCATAAAAAGGTGACTTTATTCTATATCCCGTAGGGAAATGCTTTGTGGGAATAACTATATCAAACCTTTTTCAGGAAAAGTTAAAAACCAGGGTGGTTTTATAACTACCAATGTTAAAGAATATATATGTCTTACATAATTCATGTTTGACCATGCCTTGTCCTAGGAGCTGTAAGGGTCCACTTGGTTGGTATAGCTGAACTTTTTCTTTTTTTTTTTTAAGTTTATGTTAACCTAATTGGTTGGACTTGGAAAAGGGTGTGAATTGAGATTGAATAGTCTTGCAACATTAGGTTCTTTACCTTTTTTTTTATGGAATGGAATGGATGCGGAGTATGTTCTTTGTTGTCATGCTTGGTTGTCATTTTTAGCAGCTTGAAATGATGCCAAAGTAACTATTTCTATGTTCATACAATCTACAATTTTCCTAATTACTATCTTCATATTACCTTTTATCTGTTGCTCATATTTTTTTAGTGTGAAAAAACCAAAATTTGAAAAGCTTACGCCTTATGCTTTGAGGATTGTACCTTTGAAAAGCTTACGCCCTACACTTTTTCTTTTAAAACACTGTTGGAGTGCTGCCCCACCAATATATTTTTTTTTAATCTTAGAGAAGTTATTCCTTGCGTAAGATAATTGAATGTTGAAGGCAAATGTCTTGGAAAGTACTACTAACAGCCTAACGTATACAATTGCTAGCTAGATGTTGGAAAATAATTTTTTTTTTCTAAATCAGCAGATTTGTGTAGCTAAGCTTCTTTTTGTGTTTAATGCACTCAGGGGGTGCACATTTCTTTTTCTAAATTTAACGTTTCCCCATATAAATAAAATGGAATATAGAATTTAATATTTTAATTGAACTCTGGAAAACCAATGGTCATGTTCTGGCTTGCTTTAATTTTAATGACAGTATAGCTAAAAGGAGTATTGTGGTCCTTCGAATTAGGTTTTGGCAGATATAATGGCTTCTGACCATGAGGAGGCATTGTTAGAGTCATGGAGGAATGAAAGAGCTTAATAATGTGTGCACTGGCGATAGCATGACGAATCATGTTGTGGAACTATAGATCAGATTATGGCAAATTCCAAGGTGTTTGGGGTCAACAATAATTGAAAGCTCTATACTATTATTTGGACATTTTCTAGAGATGTCTTTTGCAATTGTTTGAATGATGTTTGAGAAATTAGATTAGTCATGTTGCCATATTTCTCAATTGTTCAACCTACGAGTTTGTGTTTAAGGATGAAATAAAGAATGATTTATTTGCACCTAATACTCTATTTAAGGTTTGATTTAGTTCGTAGGTCTTAGAATTTTTGTATAAAACATGATTCTCAACTGATATATATCAAGGATTATAGTAGATGTGGATTGCTAAAAAGTAACAACGGCTTTAATATGCATATTTTATTGTTAAAATGGGCTACATGCTACGCACGTACATATCAACTAGTACTATAAAAAATAACATGATGCAATGTAAATGCATGACATGCTCAATGATAGCAATAATGCACACAATGGCCTTCCCCTTCCATAAAGGAACTCTCAATCCTCTACAAAAGAAGGAGACAATCTTGCAATTTTCTTTTTTGAAATAGCAATCTTGTAATTTAGTACAGTTTTCTACGTTACACAATTAAACACCTTACTCTCACATGATACCCGTAGTATCTGATAAAAAAAATGACCCCCACTGTACTAAATCTTGTAATTTAGTACAGTTTTTTAATTAGTTTGTATTAAACTTTTAAATATAGATATTATCATTGATAGTCACATAATTTGGTATGCATTTCTACGTCAAACAATGTGAGCCATTTATACGAATTTAAATTTTATCACATTTGATCAAATTTAAGTATTTAACCATATCTAGACAGGGCGTTGTAAGAGGATAAGTAAAATGACCAAAAATCTATTACTAAAATTACATAAATTTAGTGATGAATAATTCAACTCAATGGTAATTAACAAAATGTCAAATGCAGCCCTCATCTACATAATCTATCTATATCTATTTCGACATCTATATACTACTATAAAATATCAACAAAACTGAATTTTTTTTGATTAACCATAATAATCTTAATAAAATAGCAATTTTCCTCGATCAATATTTCTCAAATCTTCTCTAATTAATTACATAATATTCACCTAACCTTTTTTTTCTTAAAAGAGTTATGTACATTAGTTTTTTAATAATTCAAAACAAAATTATCTACAATTAGTACACCAAAAGTTAGATCATACACATTTTAGGAATAAATATTGTAGTGAAGTGAACATATGAATTACTATTTAGAAGTTGAATCATAAAATATTATAGTGCACTGAATGAAAGAGTTATTTGGAAATCAAATAATGTAATGACTTTTGAAATTTCATAATTTGGTTTTTTTACTGGTAATTTATTTATATGATCCTTAAAGAAGTGATCTATTTGGTAATTATATTTTAATTTAATCTTCTAAACAAGTATCCTAACTTAATTATAACTTCAAATGATTCACGTGAAATGCACGTTTGCAATAGCTAGTACCAAAAAAGAAAATAAAAAGTAAGGAAAAATTACACTCAAATATCCTGAGTTTGTCACTAAATCACTTAAATTTTCTAATATTTAAAATATTGCACACAGACTTCTAAAGTTTGTAGGTATATAACACTTAAATCTCTCAAATGTAAAATATTGTACTTAGACCCCTTATTAGTTACAAAACTAACGAAATTTATTAAATGACCAAATTACCCTAATTAAAGATAAAAGATATTATATTCATTATAATTTGATCTGTTATTTGATTTTTTAGTTTTATTTCAACAAACAGTATAATTGTATGCAAATAAGTGTTGAATTGAATTCTTCAATATATTTATACTAATTACTAATTTTTTCTCAAAAAATGGGATTTTATTTAGGTTTTATGCCAACCATAATTACTTATTCTAACAAATATTTATTAATTAAATGTGGGAACCTTTTTTCAACCACCACGACCTCATGAACCAATGTAGATTGATGTTGTTAATTTTAGTAATTAAATACTTACACACTCAATCTCACACAGAGATCCCAAAATCCATAAACCCAAACCCAACACGCAACTATGAATGATTTATGTGTCTAAAATTCAATACATCAAATACTCAGTGCACATGTGTGCTAACAATTGCAAGTGTATATGTAAAAATAATAAAGAACACAAGCAATTTGCTGACATGAAAATCCTCCTAGGGAAAAATCGTAGGGAACCTCTACTGGTTCACCAAAAGCTAATCCATTATCCCAAAGTCAATCTACAAATACTCTAGTTTTATACCTTAACCCTTACCATGGTTAGATGCTCCTTTTCTCCAGTAGATCTCTCTGTCAAAGAGCCTCCTTCGATGTATGGAATAGCTTCACTTGGATTAACCTCCGCAAAGAATCCTTTAGGCCTCAAGCAAACTTGGGCACACCAACTATCTTTGAAATTCCAAAACCAATGGGTTTGGTTCAAACCATTCAAGAGTTTCAACTCCAAGTTGTGAGGTTTGGTAGAATCTCTAAAAGGTAACCTTAGGATTTGGGGATCTAGAGTTCTGGTTAAAACTTTCTAGAATATATGATGATTTCTTTCTCAAAAGGCAATCTAAAGGCTTTCCCTAGTAGTAAAAAAGACACTCACTATTTATAGGTTTGTAATAAGGGCAATTTTGGTCAACAAGAAAACATAAATTTGCCGAACGACTGCTCAATCAGTGGAAGGACGATCATAGGGCTGTGGTCTCTAGAATAAAAATAATGCTTTAAATCGATCTAGGAGAGTAGACCATTTGAGCGACCATAAGGACTGCTCGACTGACCTGAGGGACTGCTTGAGCAACCCCTTGAGGGCGAGCCTAATCTCCTTCATTTGACATTTTTTCTTTTTATTTCCAAAGTTATAAAGAGATTGCTCCAGCGAAAGCTAGCGAGAATATGATGGTCCCTACTAGTTTTTTAAGCATAAAACCAAATGAAAAACTTGTGATCTTGAGCAATAAAGGATGTTGCTCAAGAGGGGTCCAATAATGGCTTGATCTATATTTTCAAAAACACAAAATTGTTTAGAAAATCTTTTTGTTAAAAAATACTTAGGAGCCATACACGGATTAATTCCATTCCATTTAACCCTAATCCTCCTAAGTTAACTACCAAGGGATCATCTTAGGTATCTAAGTCATTACCTTTGTCCTAAACTTGAAAATGCATTCAAAGTGTGAATGATGTAGCTTTGACACTTGATCTCCTTTCTTCAATGTCACTTTCGGATCTTCAATCTATATAGCATCATGACCATGGAATGAGTTGAGATTTATAATGGACTCCACAAAATTAGCAAATTAAAATATATGTTTAACAATTTCCCCTTTTAGCAATTTTGTGAAAAAATATACAAGAAATTAAGATTACAACCCAGAAACCATTGAACAAAAGAAGTGTAAATCTAATCTCAACACTCATTGCTTGTTCCTTAGAATTAACAGGAATTCCCAAGCATAGGAAGTGTATTGTTTGTAACTTGGTCGATTACCGAGGTCATCTCCTCAGGGAAGACTGTTGGTTCAAATGGTGATCAAAAAAAAAAAAAAAAAAAAACTTGAAATTTTGAGATTATCTGAGAGTTGGTTAGAAAACTTAATTAATTAAAGAAATAAAACTTAAAGAAAAGAACCGGTTGATTGGTAGAGATCACCTCACCGTGAATAGATATTTTCACTGAAATTTGATAACTCACTCGAGATTGCGGTCAAGCTCACCCAAGCGATAGATATTCGCTAAACACCCAATTTGAAAAATAAGAAATGTGTACCAGAATCAATTGAATCGATTAGCAGAATTATTACAATTGCACTAATTACTAAAATTACCCGTGCCAACTCTTAGTTGTCGAAGGGTAAGCAAGAAAATATAAAATTGAGCATATTCCTAATTAACCTATTCAATTGACCCAAATAACTTGATAGTAGAGTAACCCTAGTTTTGAGTTAAAATCCTAATTCATGGATGAGACTACTTCATTTGATCAATCTTGTGAACGACTACTCACGCATTATAGTAAGTACATTAAAAGCGACTGAAGAAAGCATCATTGTGAATTAAAGAAAAAAAGACAAGAATTGAAATTATAAGAATTGAATTTGCAAGTAAAGTAAATACCTTGTAATGAAATTGCAATGAATTTAAATAATTCTCAGAAAGTAAAAAAAGTAATTGCTTTGCAGAAATTAAAGACTTGAATTTAAATAAAGCTTGAAAAGTAAACAATTGAGAAAAACTAAAAAGAAAAATAAAAACTAAGAACCCTAGGAGAGAGAAGAAGAAGAACGGTGTATTTAACGATGGAATGAAAACCTCTTATCTCTTGCTAGACTTGGGTTTTTATAGAAGATTATGAGCTAAAAGTTTTGTTTTCTATCCACCAATCATGACCTTTAAAATCTTTTGTATATTTCCTTCCTTAGGAGTCTTAATTACCGAATCTTTAGGAACCTACTGGTAGGAAGTAGAAAATGACCTATCAGTAGGATTGTTCACTGTTTTCCTCCTCCTGGTTGCTCTGCTCTTCTATTGGTAGGACACCCCTATCTCCAACCTACCAATGGACAATACTTACCTACTGGTAAGACAACTCCTTGGATTGCACCTACCAATAGGAGTGATGACCTACTAGTAGAACCTCTTTTTGTATTCAACTGTATCGGTACATGACCAATCGATAGAATGTGTCTTTCTTCAATTATGCTTGCAAAGGGCTTGGCTGCGCTCTTGGACCTCTTAGTCCATGCCCCAAATCTTTTTTGCCATTGAAACATGTGCAAATCCTCATTTTTACACCAATTCAACTGTAAACACACAAAATCACTATAAAATATAAAACTCAACTAAAATACAGGAATTATGTGATTAGCATAACTAAAATGAATGGTCATGAGACTTAGAATATGAATATTATGCTCTCATCACACCCCTAACTTAACTTTTGCTAGTCCCTTAGCAAAACAAAATACACAAACATCAAAACTTCTTACATTAGAATTATAAATTCCAAAGCATACTTAACCACATAACCAATATCATTAAATTGAAATGAATATGCTTAAAGAACAAATGACACACCAATAGAATAAAAAAAGATTTTACATATATTTGATATGTGATTTTGGGTACAAAAGATCAAAATCGTAGTAACCTTCTACCTATTAGTTCTTCTACCTGGCTACCACTACTTAAAACAAAAATTCCTAAGGTTCTACTAGAACCTATGTACTTCTAGACAAATAAAAGGAAGAAAAAAAAACTAAAAATATAGAAAAGTAGGAAGGAATAGAAAGAGTGGGTCTATCAGTTAGTTGCATCCCCCTTATCTTCATCCTCACTATCATCCTCTCCCTTTTCCTCTCAAGACTTATCCTCAGTGGTGTTCCCTATAGCCATACTAAGAGGTGTAATAGAAATAGAAGTGGAACGTGATCCAAGAGTAGGGTTAGAAGTACAAGTAGGTGTTGTCATCCTTTTTGGAATTGTCTCTCTAGTGAAAGTAATCTTAAACAACCTCCTTAGCATCCTCGCACACATGTCCACCTTGGACTCAACCCTCTCCAGAGCTCTCCTAGTAGTCTTCCCTCACTCTCTATACCACCAATTCGTTCCTCCAACTTGCTCATTCTCTGATTCAGAGTGGCACGAGAGGTGGGGAAGTCTCTGTTGTAGCTTCAGTTGTGGTCGAAGGAGTGGTTGTACTCTTGACTTTCGAACCACCAGCCCTCGACATAGCCGAACTCTTCCTCCCTATTCACTGCCTATGGGACCAAAGTCCAGAGGACTCATAATGTTGAATGACAATCTCATCAAACCAGCGTTCAGACAAAGCTGGGTGATCATACTTCTGAAGGGCATGTTCCCCTTTAGCATGTATGTGGTGCAGTAGTCTCTGATGAGCACATAATATTGCACATTTTATGACCTCATTACATTCATTATAACTTAACTTTTGCATTTAATTGTTTAGTGTTAGCCTATTTTATGAATAATGTTGAATTCTCGATGTTGCATGTTTTAATAGCTTAAATGTTAGATTTTATGACCTTGCAACTATGTTGGATGTGTGGTAATGGCATGGACACAATACATGAAGAATTAGAGGCTTAAAGGTGAAGAAATCAAGGAGGTATTGGTGTTTTGGAACAAAGGCACCAGCTGCCACAACACTGGGAAGCACTACCTCGGTTGTCCTCCATTTTGACCATGATCTACTCCGAATCTGGAAAAGTTCAAAACATGAAAGTTGTAGATCTGGATGTCTTCTATATGTTTTCAAAATTTCAGCTCAATCCAACGGTTAGATCAAAAGTTAGGCCATTTCTACCGAAGGTGGTCCACTGTAAAAAAAACAGTACCGGTACTCGGTACCAGTACGATATGGTACCGGTACCACGAACCTTCTGGCCGAAAAATAGCATGTAACTCAATTTTGAGGCTTGGGGGTCCCACATACACTTCTCCCACTTGCCCCCCAACTTTTCCTGACACAAGAGCATGCCTCCCTTACACATTTGGGAGACTTTGAAGGCTTGACATTTAATGAGGATGTGAGAGAAGTGGCCAGGCATGTGAGTTGTAGGCTAGCTCTGTCCTAGCTTGTGTGACCCATCCAAATCACCTGCCATTGATGGGTGACCTTTCACACAGACCCTCATGGACGTTTTTGGCAAGGCATACACTCCATATATACAACAATATTCATCATTTGGAAGGAGGTGGCTACCTAAGCTTAGGAGTAGATATAGAAAGATCCAAGAAGGAAGACAATGAATAGTGTAATGTAAATTTCATTTTTGCTTGTTCTTCACCATTTTCATTGCTGTAAGACTTGTGTAAGCTTCCTTATTTACTTTCAATGTCATTTAATTCCATTGCTGTGCAAGTTTAGTTTAGTTTCTTAGCTTTCACCATTTATGTTTTTAAATTTTCTTCAATTCTTAGTTTAAAATGGGTATTGAATATTTTTATTCTTAGTTTATGTTTTCTTGTATTTAGTTAAGTTCCACGCTTCATTTCTTCATTATGTCCATTTATATTATGCTTGTCTTTCATTTTATCATGAGTAGCTAGATTTTAAGTTGGTTAATCCAAGGGAAGACCTCCTCTTGGGGATTCCATTTCAACTCTTCTTCATTCCTCCCTTTTGAGTCAAATGGTTCGGTTTGACGAGGTTGAGAATGGATGAGTTGGTGAGCCCTTGATATCCCGTAGGCCTAGTCACGGGTTATGCTTAGATACTCACCA
>CM042201.1:4408552-4425266 GCA_023539305.1 Ilex asprella | reverse complement strand
ATATATATATATATATATATATATATATATATGTAAACCCCCACATGTGTATATTATAATAATGATATGATTGTTTAGTAATTCTAATGTATGTAATGACGTAAGAATGAATCACATAAATTATAACAATAGAAATAATATTTTGGAGACAAATTGATTGGGAATTTTAATTTTTGGAAGTGTTTAAGGTTGATAAGGGTAACTAAGTAAATATATTAATTTTTTTAGGTCAAAATATCATTGTCATTGAATCTAGGAGGTCCGAAAAATATTGGGATAGACATTTACCACATATAGCGATTCGGATAAATAAAATAGTAATTTTAGTATTTCGAGTGTAAATTTACTTTAATTTTGAAATAAAACTTAAAACTAAATGTTTTTAGGTTAAAATAACATTAAAAATGAATCCGGAACGTCTAAAAACCTTAGGATAGTCATATAGATCAAATTGGAGATTCTAAGTGGCAAAATCGTAATTTTGGAGAAAACTAAAACAGCCCATGAACAGTGAAATTCGGGGCTGCTGTGCTTAAAATCCCATGTTCATCCCAATTACTCCCATTCTTTTCACTCCACTCTCACCCCACACCTCTTGGAACCTTAGAGGAAGATTAAGGGAGGAAGAAAATGGAAGAAAGAGGTCTATAGGGCTTGGGCTTTCACTTGAAATCTTTGATTCAATGTAGGGGTTTCTCTCACTCTTATTCATTGAGGCTAGAGCTATATATATCTATGTATATATTTATATGTTTTTGACTCTAAATCTTAGATATGTGTTAAGAAATCTTTGGTTCTTGATATTCTTGCAAATATTATCATGTTTAAAACAAGGTTGTGGTTGGATTGTCAGAAAACCTCTTTCTTGTTTTGAAAACCCTTGTTCTCATGAGAGGTGAATTTTTCTCTCAATATTCATTTGTTCTCGATTTTTAAAATTTTAGTGCTTTGTGTTGAGTAATAAATGATGTTGTTGTGATCTCTTGTATTTTTTCTTAATTGGTTATTGGAATTATTACATGATAAATTTGGAAATTTTTAAGATATGCTTGTAAAATGAGAAATTGTGGTTTTTGATAATTCTTTGAAATGGTTTGTGAATGGAGAATATTCTTGGTTTCCTCATTTGTATGGTTATTGTGATGGACTTGGATTGCCATCGAGAGATGCCGTAGAGTGTTAGAGGTTAGTCTATCCCAGTGAGGGTGAGATGGTTTCCTAACACTTGTAGTGAATTATCATTTGGTAATACGACCACTATCGTTCACTGGAGTTCGAACAAGGGATGGTATACTTTTCCTGGGGAGGGACTCGTCACTGCCATTGGGATGGTAGATGCCCTTTCCTAAAATGTTTGTGATTGTGATTGTGATTGGTGGACTAGGTATAATCGTTAGGTAGATTCATGAGAAGCAATCAACATACATGGTATGGGGATGAACCAATAGACATGTGATGATGGGTTGGATCGTCTTGGCCGGTGCAATGGTATGTGACAATGCATCGGAAGGCGTCCTTCCTAAATGGCTTAAGGTTGAAAATGGTTTAATGTTGTTAAATTTACTTTATCCTTTCACTTGATTATTGTTAGTCTTAAACTTGAGATCTATTTAAAATGTCCTATTTTTCCTTCAAAATTGATATATGTTATTTACAAAATGAGACCGACTGATTTTTATCTGTTTTCTAAACCTTGTTCGAGTTTGAGAGGATTTTTCTACAGAGCTTCGTGCTCACCCCCTACCGTTCAACATTTTACAGATTATGGGTTAGGGGAGGAGCTCGGTGCTAACGAACCAGGCCATGGAGAAGCTTCATTAGAGGGGTACTTGGATCCCGAGTGGGACATCTAGGGATGTCGTTTATTTTTGTGCTAGACTAGGAAAGATTATGTACGATCATGTAAAGCCTAGTATTTTGTTTATTCCGTTGCTAAGTTCAAATGTAATTCTTTTGATGTATTAGCCATAGTTTGAGCTTATTCTTTTGGATACTGTTGTAAATATTTTATGAATCAATGGACCCGGTGTGGTCAATGTAGTATAATTGCACAGGTTGTGTTTTGGGTAGAGCTCCCCGTACAAAGGAGACTCTGCCCGAATTTTGTTAAATTAAGGACCCACGATTATTTATGGATTTTATTAGTTGCTCTCATAGTATGAATGGTTTCAGAAGGTAATGCCTTTCTTTAAGGGGGTTTTTGGGGCGTTACAATATATATGAGAACATGGATTGGATTCCGTCGGACCCGGTGCATTGGTATGGGACAATTCAATGGCAGGCGCCATTCCTAACCATTTGGAAATGGTTTCTTGTTGAGAAATATTTGTTTTACTGTTTCGCTTTAATTATCACTGTTGTTTAAACTTGAGATCTGTTTAAATGTCTCGATTTTATTTCAAAAGCTATATATGTTATTTATGAATAAGGCCGACCTATTTTACATTTTTCTAAACCTTTTTTGAGTTTAGGAGGATTTTGCTACAGAGCTTTATGCTCATCCCCTACAGTTAAACATTTTTCAGATTTGGTGCCAGAGGAGAATCTTGGAGTTGACGAGCAGAGGTATTGGGAGGCCCCACCCGAGGAGAATCTAGATCCTGAGGTTGACATGTAAAGACATAACTTTTTTTGTACTAGACTTGAGAATTCATTTTGAAATCATTGAAGTTTAGTTTCTTTTGTTATTTCCGCTGCTAAGTTACGTTTGATCCTTTGAAGATGTAAATGCCATAGTTTGACATATTCTTTTGATATTGTAGCCATAGCTCAACTTATTCTTTTGGAATGATATTGTAAATTTTATGCACGATGGATGAAATTTATTTATTGATGGATTATTGTAGTGCTCTCATGATGTAAATGGTTTTAAAATGAAATACTGTCCATGGTAGTATTTGGGGCGTTACAACCCTATTTTGAAGGGTATAAAAGACTACTCACGCTCCATCGCTACAAACAAGCGAGGAGTGCGGGTAATCATCATTACAACTAAAATTAAATGGTAAACTGTAAAACTTATTTCACAAGGAACAACTGAAACACAACCACTTTTATTATCATTCAAGACACAAAAGTGGCGGTAGTTCAACTATCCGAATAGAAAGATTACAACATAAATGTAGAAATACAAAAGAAGGTATCACACACATAGACTTTCTCTTTTTCTTTTCTCTCTTTCTTTCTCTAATGATTTCTTTCTTTGAAGCTTGGAGGGCCGGTTGGTATTTTGGAGGGAGGGGTGAAAGCTCTTGGAATGGAATGAATGTAGAAGGAAGAAAGGCCCCCTATTTATAGAGGGGGGAAGGTGCACGGCCAAGGGGGGTTAGGACGCCCACCACCACCTTTCGGAATGGTGGTGGCTTGCAGTGGTGCTAGGTGTCACCTCCTTGGGCTGTCATGTGTCTTGCTCTGAGTGTGCCAAATGTCGTCTCCTCATTGGTCCAAGTGTTGTGCTTTTATTGGTCCATGTGTTATGCTTTCATTGGTCCATGTGTCACCTTCTGATTGGTCCAAGTTTTTTTATTTGCACTTTGGTCCTTTGTAGTTTCAAACTTTGCAAAATTGTCTTGTATTTTTTAGTATTTCTACATTTGACTCTGTAATTACGAACATAAAATTGGTAATACCCTAATTTACACACAAAACTTTAATTGACTTTAATTAATAAGTTTTAAGGAGTTTATCTTACAAATTTGATTACTTAATTTTTTTAAAATTATACGCTAGTTTAGGGTTAATCACACCCCCCAACTTAAACTTTACTAGTCCCTAGTAAACATAAATTATTAAAAACTATTTCAAAAATAACAATAAAACATAAACAGGAGTAAAATCATTTTCATAGATTTTTTTACGATTGCATTTATCATATGCAATAAGCCGTTGAACCCCTAGGTGATCCCTAGTAGACGAGTTTTGTCTCGTGAAGGTTTTCAGTGAAACTACTTGCAAACTTCAATAGTTAGGAATTTATAAGTCATACTTTTCACAAGTAAAATTAAATCAATATTCCTATGTATTGTTACAATACTTACTTTTTCTGATCACTATAAGAGTAACACACGTTAGTTATAACATTATCTATATATTTTTATAAAAACTTTTGTGTGTGTGATGATTTCTTTTGTTTCAAAAATATTCAAGAAATATTACCCTCTTTCATGGTAGTCTTGATATCAATCTTTTCCTGAAATACACTCAGCAAAGAATACCTATATGTTATAGTGACTATTCTCTCATCGGTTACATGTGAGTGGAATATTGTTAACAAAGAAAATAATATCACATGTAAACTGAATCAACTGATATTTAACTAAAATTGAAATTTGACATAATCTCATGACTAGATATCAACATTATATCAGACATATTATTATCATTCTCCTTTTATAGATAGATAGGAAAAATATAGATAGATAATTTTTGGAATAAAAAAGGACATTCTTTAGGTTATAATGTGGCCATTAGTTTAGGATTTAAGAAATGACGTTTGTGGTATTCAAAGACTGCTTTTTATATTGTGGCACACTGCTTGAAAATTTTCCTTGTTGTTTCCTAACTTTTAAAAATCATCCCTTAAAATGTATAGTGTATGGATGAAGGGGAGTGTCACTCTCCCTTAGGATAGTGTCAAAAGAAAGGACAAGGAAATGGGGGAAATGAAATGTACACAATGTATGAAATAAAATTTGTACGAACAAAAGTGCTCCCCAAGCGCAAAGAGTCTTTTGAGTGTCGTGTTTTACTTGGAAGAGTATTCCAAGGTCGTCTCCTCAGGAAAGGAAAGTTTAAGTGTGTGAAGGTGATTTTGTCAAAATGGAAAGTGTAAAATCTTTTGTTTGTGTTTTGGTGAGTGAAGTTTGTAAATAAAAATGCAAGAAAACAAGTGTTGTCTAATCCAAAGAGTTCATTCTAATGTGAATCCCAACTCAACTCGAAGCCTCTCTCCAATGATGCGTAGATGAACGATTGATTCGTGGGAAACTTGGATGAAATGGTGAGGATCCAAACATAAACCGTGACTAGGCCTACGGAATATCAAAGACTCACAACCACATCCACTCTCAACTCAGTCAAACCGAACCACCGTACACCGAGTGGAGGAAAGAAGAAGAGTTGAAAAGAAATCCTCAATGGGAGATCTCCCTTGGATTAGCCAACTAAAATCTAGCTATTCATAAAATAAAGGAAAGCAATGCATAATGTAAAGAGACATGTAAAGGAAATGGGAATGAAGATTAAAGCTTAACTCAATGTAAGAAAACATGAACTAAGAAGAAAAATATTCAAAACGCATTTTAAAAGCTTGACATGAAGAAAATTTAATACAACAATGATGAAATGAAGAACATACAAGTAAACTTCGAATAAACTTGAAACAACTAAGATTAAAGTGCAAGGAATGAAGATTACAAGAGTAGTAAAGCTTACTACAACGGAAATGGAGAAGAAAATGCAAAAACATAAAGTTCTATTACACTATTCATCATCTTCTTTACTAAAACTACTTCTAGCTTAGGTAGCCACCCTCTTCAAAGTTTGTGAATGCTGAATATAATAGAGTGTTAGCCTTCAATTTCGTGCATGGGGGGTCTCCCTAGCTGTATGAAAGGCCTCACATCAATAGGGAGCTCAAGAGATGGGGATGGCAGGCTAGAACAGGCTTAGCCTGCACACCCAGGCTTCACCCCTTTCTCTCTCTCCTCATTGAATGCCAAACCTCCAAAGTCTTCATCAAGGGTGTAGAGGCATGAAGATGTGTGGAAAATATTGGGGGGCAAGTGGGAGAAGTGTAGGTGGAACCCCCAAGCAAGTGAAGCATGAAAAATAGGCATTTTGGGCACTTGTGGGCAAGCGTACCGGTACCCCGAGCTCTAGTAGCCTACGCGTACCGGTACACTTTCTGTTCCAGACCAATTTTTGTAGAATTGTCATTACTTTTGATTCAACCATCTGATTGAGCTGAAATTTTGACACGATATAGAAAACATCCAGATCTACAACTTTTACGTTTTTCACTTTTTCAGATTCGAAGTTAATCATGGTCAAAATAGAGAAAAATCGAGGCTCTATTACCAGATGGTGTGGGTGCTGGTGCCTTTGTTACCCAACACTAATACCTCCTTGATTTCTTCACTTTTAAGTCTCCAAATCTTCATGTAACGTTTCAATGCCTTTCCCACACATCCATACATAGTTGCAAGGTTATAAAATCCATCATTGAAGCTATAAAGATGTTTATTGGAGTAGATGTAAAATTTCTCTCCAAGAAAGATTGGCTCAAATTCTTCAATTGGTTATACATCTCCACTATATATGCAAAGAGTGTAATATTTCACAAGGTTTCTAAAATAAAGAAATCTATTTATACCTATAAGAGTAAGTTTCAACAAAAATATTAAGATAATATGTAACTACAATATGAAAATCCCGAATTATCAGATTTAAGGTTGCTTTCACAAGGCATAGGAATATTAACCTAGTTTAACTGCAAATTATATGAAATAACTCTCCTAACTTAAAATATAAGTTCCATATATAAAAACTAGTTTAACACACAAATAAATTTAAAACACACAACATGTTCAAAACATAAAATAATTTAAAGTTCAAGTGTAAACCCCCATATTCTTATCATTATCTATTAACGTAATTATGCTATTGAACTGTAAATATATATATATATATATATATATATATATTTATGTATGTATGAATCATATGGAGAGTAAGATTAGAAATAAAAATATTAGTTGAGGTAATAAGGTATGTTGTAGAAGTTGAAAGCATTCCGGATTGAAAGCACACTTAGGGAGAATTTGAATAGGAAAGAGTTTAGATACTTCCCTAATGTTTGGATCATAACTTTTTATTTTGATGTCCATTTGATTTGAAAATTTTAAAGTAGATAGTAGACTTATATGGCTACAAAATAGTATTTCACGAAAATTTTCTAAATCGACCTCTAAATAAGTCAAAACTGTATTGGAAATTACATCAGAAACTGGGACGAACATTCGAACGTTAAAGTCCGTTCGAACGACTGTTCTCTTGTCGATGGAAAACGCAAAAGTAATGGGAGCAACCAATGTTCGAAAGCCAAGAGACGTTCAAACGTAAAACAACAATTTGCACTAGGGACGTTCGAACGCCAAGTTCCGTTCGAACGTTAACGACGAATCAGAACATCAGAATTAGATTGGTTGAGATATTTTCATCCTCTATAAATACATAAGGCCGCCTCCTTCAGCCTCCAAACACCATTTACAACCCTAGGGAGTCTTGAGAAACAAGAGAGAAAGGGGGAAAACACAAGATCAAAGGGGATCTTCTTCTTGAAGTGAATCAAAAACTCAAGTTCTTCAAGAATTATAAGGAAGAAGAAGGTAGGGAAATTCTTCCACTCTTGTTCATTGATACTTAGACTTATATATATATACCTGTTTTGACTCTTAAGCTTATATATGTGTATTGAAATCCTTGTTTCTTGATTGTTCTTGCAAATCTTATCATGTTTTGATGGAAGTATAGATTGATATCCATTAAATTTTTGTTCTTGACATCCAAACTTTTGTTTTTCAAGAAGTATGGATTTTTCTTGTTGATATTCATTTATTCTTGATATCTACAATTAATATTCATTAGGGATTGGTTTCAAACCTTGATATTCCTTTATTCTTGATATCCAAAACTTGATATTCATGTGTTATTAATTTCAAGACTTGATATTTATTTGTTCTTGGTTTCAATACCTGATATTCATTGGTTCTTGATTCTAAAGCTTGATATTCATTAGATATTGATTTCAAAACTTTAGTGATTTATTTGGAACAACAAAAGTATCTATTTTGATGATCTCTTGCCTATTTTTCTTGAGATGTGATATTGAAAAATACCCATTAAATTGGGGGATTTTTGAAATAAATTGTGATTTGAGAAAATGGTTGGTATCACATCTCTTGTATGGTTATTGTGATGGACTTGAATTGACTTCGAGAGCTACCGTAGAGTGTTATAGGTTAGTCTATTCCAATGGGGGTGAGATAGTTCCTAACACTCGTAGTGGATTGTTGTTGTGACAACAATCACTATTGTTCACGTAAGTTCGTGTCTGGGGGATGGTATACCTTTCCCGGGAAGGATTTCGTTAATGCCGTGAGAGACGGTATACGCCCTTCCTAAAGTATTTGTGATTTGGCCCTCAGGGGAATGATTGTGATGGGTGAACGAGGTAGAATCGTCGTGTAGATTCACGGGAAACAACTAACCTACATGACAATGGAAAATAACAAACCTACAAGTACGAATATGGATTCATATTGTGGGATATAGATACATATTATGGGATATGGATACATATTGTGGAATATGGATACATATTATGTGTTATTGTTTATCAATATTGAAAATGGTTTATTGTGGCTAATGATAAATGATTTCTACAAGAATTTGCTGGAAGTATGGGATTCCACCAGAACTTGTTAGAAATAGTTTGTCATTGGAAATGACTTATTATTTGTAACTTGGTTTACTCTTCATTTAATTTACTGTCAATGCGTTAACTTGAGATTTGTTTAACTGTCATAGTTTTCTTTCAAAAGTTATATATGTTATTTTGAAAAATGAGACCGAACTGTTTTGTATGTTTTCCAAACCTTGTTCGAGTTTGGGAGAATATTGCTACAGAGCTTAGTGCTCACCCCCTACAAATAATATTATTCTCAGATTTTGGTTTAGAGGAAGAACTCGGAGTCGAGGAGCGGGTAACTTGGGAAGCTCATGTGGATGGAAGCGTGGATCCCGAAGGGATGGCTTGGAGGAATTTCTCTTTTTATGTCATATGCTAGATAGACATTTTTGAGACATTGTTAGAATGATGTTATGCTTATTCCACTGTGAGACACTTAATTTTGAGATGTAATTGTCATAGTTTGGCATATTCTTTTGGGCGATAATGTAGATAGTATGTATGATGATTGAAATCTTATGTATTTATGGTTTTTATTAGTCGCTCTCATGATATGAATGGTTTAAATAGTAATGCCGTCCAAGGTGGATTTTGGGGCGTCACAAAAAGTGCATAAAATAAAAGATGAGTAAAAGAAACCAAATTGTTTTGTAGAATCTCCAGTCTGTTTAGGAAGTAGAAGATTCTCCTTCGGAACTATCTTGAAATAATTTTAGTAGCTCAACTTGATTTTTTTCATATTCATCCATGCGTTGATTGATCTGAGTAATGTTAGTCTTCACTTCTAATAAGATTTGTCTATCAGTTCTGTCATCCACTGGGATGTATGGTTGATCCTCTTGTGGCTGCTGCACTTGTGGTATGAATTCCTCAGGTAAACATAATGATATCCACTGGGATGTATGGTTGATCATCTTGTGGCTGCTGCTCTTGTGGTATGAATTCCTCAGGTAAACATAATGATTCCTCTTCTTGTGGTGAAGGTTCTCCTAGTTAGTTTTCAGTTGTCCTCCATGACTCTTTTTCAATGAAATTTTATTCACTACTCTAAGATGATCTACTGTCGTCCATATCGGATCAATGATCACGCCCTCATTCATACATAGTTGAGAAACTAACATAGCATATGAGAGTGCGAGTTTCTTTTTATCCACCGCGAGTATCATTTGGTCTATAATTAAGTTCGGCAGGTCAATTGTGTGTCCCATCCCAAATGCATATAAGAAATAAACCTACTCTATAAAAATTTGATTCTTTTGGGCTCGGGGTAGCAAATTGTACACTATTATCATATTTAGGATGCGGTATTTGTCTATTAGGTTCCCTTGCTTAATGTAATTATTTGTGCATCCCCAAATAAATTCTGAATTTCCTGTCAATTCTCTTCCTACTTCATTCAAATTAGGTAGTTCAGTGTAAGTATATTGTGGTTGGGGTTGTCTTTGCATTGGTTGAAAAATATTGGCTATAGTGACTGGTGTAACTTAAAAAACTATTCATCGAACAAATACACGTAATTGTCCTTTTCCTTTAATTTCAGCATTACTGTAAAATTCCCGAGCTAAACAGTCATACGCAGGAACAAATAACCTAACATAATGTTACCATCCTCTTGCATGAAAAATTTGTCTTATTCCTATGTTTTCAAAATCTTCGTATATTACTATTCTTTCAGAAATAATAGTTTTAGTCAGAAAATTAGTATCATACCAGACCTGTTGTTCAAAAATTTCAAACATCATCTCATTGAAGACGTTCCCTAGATGAGGTTGCTGTGGAGGTGCCTCAGATTGGGGAGATTGATTATTTTGTGTTTGGCTTGAAGATCTTCTTTTTTGTCATCTTAAATCCATATTTTTGGCTGGTTTCTGGTTTGCAACTGTGGATTGCTTCTTTGATTTTCTAAAATTTTTCTCTTTTTCTTGTAAATTCTTGCAGTTTACAAAATTAAATACAATTTTATATATTCTACAAAACTTTGCTAACCACTTCTTTTTTTTTTCAAAAGAATTGGGTTTATTATCTCTTTATTTGTTATTTGTTATTTGCTAATTTCCTATCTATTCTTTAGTTATTTACATTTATTTACAATTATTCCTAAAACTATACATTCCGCTGGTCATATTTAGTCTGTATCAGAACTATCTGGTTTGGTAACACTAGTGACACGGTTAATTTCAGTCCTCACGAATCTGTTTAATATTAGGGCAGAATAGGATGGTGTTTCAGGGTACACCTTGCTCTACCTATCCCTAATCCACCATAAACGATCTAATGCTCATCCTGAAATTGGTTCCACACACTTATTATATTGTCTCACATGTTCTGTACGACCATATCTTATACAAGCACAAAGACGGTTTGCTCTTCGGTGTTTAGCATATGTACTTTTTCCACACAGGGGTCATGCTTGGCTTTCAAAAATTTCTAACATACTTTGCTTTTTGCATGATCAACGTATGTATATCTTTTGTAAGATGACGTAATAAAATTAAACTTAACCAAAATAGTTTTTCATCCATTTTTCAACTTTTTCACAAAAATTTAAAAAATAACTCAAAAAATTATTAAAAATTGACTCCCTATCCGGTTCTTTAACGTCTACCAATCACAAAGACGAACATAATTTTTTTAAATCGCGATTACTATTTTAAACAGAAAATTTAAATTCACATTCACATTTTTTCATCTTAAATAAAACATTATCTGAAATGAAAAGACAGTAATATTCAACATTGATAATAAAAATAAAAATCAGGAATATGTTGTCTTTCAGTGATTAGGATATTTGGCTTTCACTCAGGAGTTTTAATCTGACAAATAAATTACAAGTAATTAGTAATAGTACTTATAATCAAACAACAATATACATTAAATGCACATAGACTGGTTCAAAAAGTTGCACATAAGTTACATCTTGCGTAAAACTATCATAATAGGGTTTAAGTCTTTGTCCATTTACTTTGAAAATATTCCTAGTTACTGAATTTTCAATTTCAACTGCCCCATGGTTGAAAACTTGCTTAACAATATAAGGACCTGTCCATCTAGATCTTAATTTTTCAGGAAATAAACGAAGTTTTGCATTATATAACAGAACTTTTTGAGATGATTCAAAAGATTTTCTCATGATATTTTTATCATGAAAAACTTTTGTTCTTGATTTAGCACTTTTTTGCATTTTCATAAGCTTCATTTCTTAGTTCTTCTAATTCATTAATTTGTAGTTTGCGATACACTCCAACTTCATTCATGTGAAAATTCATCAATTTGATTGCCCAATATGCTTTATGTTCTAATTCTACAGGTAAATGACATGGTTTACCATAAACTAACCGATAAGGAGATATTCCTAAAATAGTTTTATACGCGGTACGGTAAGTCCAAAGCACATCAGTTAATCTTAAAGACCAATCTTTATGATCCAGATTTACTATTTTTTCTAAAATATATTTTATCTCCCTATTAACTAATTCAGCTTGTCCACTTGGATGTAGATGGTACAGAGTGAATATTTTATGAGAAATTATGTATTTTTTCATCAGGTTTTCAAAAACTTTATTACAAAAATGTAATCCACCATCATTGATGATTGTTCGAGGAATCTCAAATCTGGATAAAATATTTTCTTTTAAAAACTTGATCACTATTCTTTGATCATTATTTCTACAGGGAATTACCTCTACCCATTTAGAAACATAGTTAGCTACAACCAAAATATACACATATCCAAAGAATGAAGAAAATGGTCCCATAAAATCGATGCCCCAATAATAAAAAATTTCAATAACTAAGATTGGGTTTAAAGACATCATATTTCTTTTTGAAATATTTTCCATTCTTTGACATATGTCACTGTTTAAACAAAAGATATGAAATCTTTGAAAATAGTTGGCCAATGAAATCCACACTGCAAAATCTTAGCAGCGGTTTTCTTTGAAGCAAAATGACCACCATAAGCTTCAGAGTGACAAAATTGAATTACATGATTGATTTCATGACTAGGTATATAACATATTATTATTTGGTCTTTACAGTATTTAAATAGATAAGGATCTTCCTAGAAAAAATTACGTACCTCACTTAGGAACTTATTTCTATAGTCCAGGTATAATTAGAAGGAATAGTACCAGTAGCTATATAATTGACTATATCTGTATACCATGGTACTTCGGTTATGGCTAAGAGTTGTTCATTTCGAAAGGTTTCACTAATTGGAATAGGTTCTTCCTTTATATTATAATTTAATCTTGACAAGTGATCTGCTACCACATTTTCTACTCCTTTCTTATCTTTAATTATAAGATTAAATTCTTGAAGTAACAAAATCCAACGTAGGAGACGTGGTTTAGCATCTTTCTTAGTAAACAAATATTTTAAAGCTGTATGATATGTAAATACTACAATTGACGATCCAACCAGATATGATCAAAATTTATCTAATGCAAATACAATAGCAAGTGGTTCTTTTTCCGTGGTTGAATAGTTCATTTGAGCATCATTTAGAGTTTTGCTTGCATAATATATAACATAAGGTTTTTGTTTCTTTTCTTTGACCTAATACAGCTCATACTACATAACCACTTGCATCACACATTAGTTTAAAAGGCAAAGAACAGTCAGGAGGTTGCATGATAGGTTCAAAAATAAGTATGTTTTTTAATTTGTCAAATGCTAATTGACATGCATCATTCCATTCAAATGTTATATCCTGACATAAAAGATTAAAGATTGGTCTTGATATTGAGCTAAAGTTTTTAATAAATCTTCGATAAAATCCAGCGTGACCTAAAAAAGACCGAACATCTTTTACGATTTTTGGTGAAGGAAGATTGGCTATTAAGTCAATTTTGGATTTATCGACTTCAATTCCTTTTTGAGAAAATAAGTGACCTAAAACAATACCTTGTGTAGCCATGAAATGATATTTTTTCCAATTTAAGACAAGGTTTGTTTCTTCACATCGAATAAGTACTTTTTCCAGATTTTCTAGACATAAGTGAAATGAATCACCGTATACTAAAGAGTCATCCATAAAAACTTCTAGATGTCGTTCTACCATATCAATAAATACACTTAACATGCAGTGCTAAAAGGTAGTTGGCGCAATACATAACCCAAAAGACATCCTTTTATAAGCAAAAGTTCAAAATAGAAATGTAAATGTAGTTTTTTTCTTGATCATCTATTGCAATTTCCATCTGGTTATACTCAGAATATCCATCTAGAAAACAATAATATGCATGCCCAACTATTATTTCTAATACTTGATCTAGGAATGGTAATGGGAAGTGATCCTTTCTGGTGAGAGAATTAGCTTTTGATAGTCAATACATACACGCTAACCTGTGAATGTACGCATTGAGACTAATTCATTTTCTTGATTTTTGATTACAGTAACACCAGACTTTTTTGGAACTACTTGTGTAGGACTAACACATTTACTATCAGATATAGGATAAATGATCTTAGCATCTAATAATTTCAGTACTTCCATGCAAACTACTTCTTTTAAGTGTGGATTCAATCTTCTTTGCATTTGACGAGATGGTTTAGCCTCTTCTTCTAAATAAATACAGTGAGTACATAGAAATAGACTTATACCTTTTATATCTGCTATTGTCCATCTAAGAACACTTTGATGTTTTTTCAAAATTTTTATCAATTTTTTTCCTGAGTTTCAGATAACTTTGATGATATTATTACTGGGTGAATTTCATCTTCTCCTAGAAAGACATATTTTAAATTGGTTGGTAAGGGTTTTAGTTCTGGCTTAAAAACTTTAACATTAGACTCTACAAGTTTTGGTACCAATCCTTCGCATTGTAGATTCTTTACGGATGTATTTTCAGATTCAGTATCAATTCTTTTTTCAGAAAATTATTTTGAAAAAAAAATTGAGCTAAGGTCTCCACACAATTTACTTCAAGTACTTCCTCTTCTTTTCTACGTCTTTTTGTACCTTTGAAAATATTTAATTCCAACGTCATATTTTCAAATGAAATTTTCATGATTCCATTCCTACAATTTATCAATGCATTTGATGTAGCTAGGATTGGTCGACCTAAAATCAGAGGTATATATTCAGATGCATATGCCTAACTTGGTTCCGTGTCTATAACGATAAAATTTGCTGAAAAATAGAATTGATCAAATTGGACAATAACATCTTCCACAACGCCACGTGGAGTTTTTATTGATTGGTCTGCTAGTTTTAGTTTAACATTGGAAGGTTTTAGTTCACTTAATCCTAATTAAGTATATACTGAATACGACATTAAATTACAACTGGATCCAAGATCTAGCAGCGCTTGTCCAATTTGAAAATTTTCAATGAGACATGAGACTGTGGGACTACCCGAATCTTTGTATTTCAGAAGTGTATCATGTTGTATTATAGTATTAACTTGTTTCGTTGAGAATGCTTTCTTCGGTACATTAGTTCTTCTTTTTATTGTGCAAAGATCTTTTAAAAATTTAGCATAAACTGGAACTTGTTTTATTGCATCTAACAAAAAAATATTTACCTTTACCTGTTTACAAAGCTCAAGAATGTCAGATTGATCATTTTCATTTTTAAGTTGCTTGACCCACTGAGGAAAAGGTAAAAGAATAGGACATAGATGATCTTTTTCACTTTGTATTCCTGGTTGCTTTTTGATTAAAAGTTTAGATTCAAGTGGTTCATTTACAGGAATTGACTCACGAATCTTCTTTGGAATTTTGGGTTTAATATTTTTATTAATTTCCTTACCACTTCTTAGTGTTGTGATTGCCTGTACTTGACTTAGAGAAGTTTCAGATGACACAATATTAGTTTGGTTCTGACTTTGTGGAGGTTTAAGTTGAGATGAAAACTTTTCGTTCTCTGAAATACTTAAGGACTGAGTCAACTTAGCTAGATGACTTTTGATATCTTCAATACTCTGTGAAGTTTGAGATTTAAATTCATTGAATGCTTGATTTGTTTGAGTATTAAAATTCATTTGACACTGGATAAATTGATTGATTTTGTTGTTGATTTTGTTGTTGTGTTTGATTTGTAGGTTGTGTATTTCTCCAACTAAAATTTGGATGATTTCTCCATCCTCAATTATAGGTTTCAGAATATGGATTTGAATAAGGTTTATTATAAGTTGGAACATCATTTGATTGTTCAATTAAAACTTCTTTGAATGGAGGTGTAGTTAGACATTCCCCAGCAGGATGTCCTAACAATGCACAAATTTCACACACTTGATCAGTAGAAGAAATAACATTTACTTGCTTAAGTTTTTTTATTTCCAAGGCTTCTAATTTTCGAGATAAACTAGCCATTTTAGCTCTTAAATCGTCATCGTCTTTTAAAATATATTTTCCTCTTTCAAATGTAGATGGCTTATTTTTCATAATGTTTGAAAAAGTCAAGTCCCACATTTGGGAACTATCTGAAATAATATCAAAAAATTGAAATGCTTCAGAGTTTTTATTCATAAATTCTCCTTGGACCATCATTTCAACAAATTGTCGCATTGCAGATGGAAGAGTATCATAAAAAAAATCAACTAAAATCCAGTTTTCAAATGCATGATGTGGAAAAACTTGAAAAAGATCATTAAATCTTTCCCAACATTGATAAAAAGTTTCTTTTTCTTTTACAGTAAAATTCATTATTTGACGTCTTAATGTATTAATATGATACATAGGAAAAATCTTTTTAAAGAACTCAGTTTGTAAAGCTTGCCAACTATTGATAGAATTTGCATGTAAAGTGTTATGCCATAGTTTTGCTTTATCTTTCAAAGAAAATTGAAAAAGTTTTAATTTAATTATTTCGGAGTTATCTTGCAAAGTTCCACAAACTTCTTCAAATTCTTTTATATGAACATATGTGTTTTCATCTTCTAAACCATGGAATTGTGGTAGTAATTATATGGTTCCTGGCTTAATATTTATATTTGGAGTGTCTGTTGGAAAAGCAAAACATGACAGGACATTAGTTCTTGTAGGATGTAGATATTCTTTTAATGGTCGAGTATTTTGAACTACTTCCTGTTCTCTGGCTTCTTGCTCCCTAGATACGTTTTGAGCCATACTTAAGTTGAAGGATTCTTTTGTAGATTTTGATGATGAGGATGAGGATGATGAAGATGAATGAGTTGACTGATTTATAGAACCTACTAATGAATGAACAAACATAGACTATTGAAAACAAATGAACAAAATATAAACATATAAAACAAACTAATATATATATATATATAT
>CM042201.1:4376496-4408452 GCA_023539305.1 Ilex asprella | reverse complement strand
TATATATTTATAGTTTTATAATTTTAATTTTTATTATATATATTTTTTCAAATTACTTTAACTCCTCGGCAACGGCGCCAAAAACTTGATTCACACTTTTTAGTGTGTCTGAATTATATTATTTTATATACCCAAGTATAAGTGGTCAAATTGTAATTTTCTCAGTTTTAAGTCCAAGTATCCATCTTACGAAGAGTTTTTAGTAATCTAGAAAATAAAATAAATAAAAACAGTAAAGTTGTTGTTTAGAGTAGTGTGATGTTTGATAGTATGTGATGTGAGCTTAGATTGATAACTAGTTTTAATTTAAACAAAATGAAGAAATAAAGTGCGGAGATAATAAAGTGCGTAAATAAAGCAGATTAATGACAGAAATATAAAAGATACCCTTCAGTTTAGGGATCCATATGCTTTATATTGGTTGATTACTAGAAATGCTACCTCACAACAATTAACTTTCATTTTATTGGAAAGTCAATCGGCGGGTCTGATTTATATAAACCATAATACATCCGTTACTTAGGCTAACTTGTAACGCCCCAATTACCACCCTGGACGGCATTACATTCTAAAAATCATTTACATCATGATAGCACTAAAATAATCTATCAATAGGTAAATTTCATTCATCATATATGTACAATGTCTACAACATTATCCCAAATAAATAGACCCACCTTGGTCTTTACATTCCAAAAATCAACTAATGTAGTGCAGCGGAAATCAAAAAAAAATTAAACTTCACAATGTCTCCAAAGAATATCTTAGTCTAGTACAAAAGAAAATGTATATCCTAATCATCCACCTCGAGATTCGTGTCTCCCGCTATCAGAGCTTCCCAATGTCCCGGCTTGTCAGTTCCGAGCTCCTACTCTAAAAACATATAAAAGAGGTCGGTCTCATTTTTACAAATATCATATACAATTTAGAAATAAAACAGGGACATTTTAAACAGATGTCAAGTTTAAGTAGCAATAGTAATAGAAATGAACAATAACAACCAAGTTCCAATAAACATCCATTTCCAAAATATAAACCATTACTTACACATGATATAATATTGTCCTCCACGGCATGAACATCCTTACAAGGAACCTCTCACCCTCAAGGTTTGGTTTCTCAAGCATCCTTACAAGAAACCTCTTGAGAAAATCACATATTGTCCTCTTTTGGCATGAGCATCCTTACAAGTAACCTCTCACCTTCAAGGTTTGGTTTCTCCAGCATCCTTACAAGGAACCTCTTGAGAAGGAATGAGCATCCTTACAAGGAATCTCTCACCTTTAAGATTTGGTTTCTCAAGCATCCTTACAAGGAACCTCTTGAGAAGGAATGAACATACTGTCCTCTTTTGGAATGAGTATCTTTACAAGGAACCTCTCACCCTCAAGGTTTAGTTTCTTAAACATCCTTACAAGGAATCTCTTGAGAAGGAATGAGCATCCTTACAAGGAACCTCTCACCCTTAAGATTTGGTTTCTCAAGCATCCTCACAAAGAACCTCATGAGAAGGAATGAGCATCCTTATAAGGAACCTCTCACTCATGTTTGTCCAAACAACCATACAAGCAATTCCTTACCCATTATTTTCTCAAATGCCCAACAATTCTACAAGTCCCCAATTTACAAGCAATTTTCAAGAAAAATCCCCAATTCTCACTAGTGATATCTTCAAATAGGGCAATTTAAAGAGAAACATGCAAGAGATCATTATCAATATCATTACATTACTCAACACATAGCTCTAGAGTTTTCAACACCAAGATTTAGCCAATATTGAGAGAGAAATCCACATTCATAAAAAACTAGGGTTTTATGGTTCTCCCACCATAACTTTGCTCAAAATATGATAAAGGTTGCAAGAATATTAAGAAACAAGAAACCCATAGCAAGTACATATCATTAAGAGTCAAATCATACATATATAATAACCCTAACATCAATGAACAAGAATGGAAGAAGACCCCTTCCTTGGCTCTTGAATAACTAGGGCTTGAATCTTGAATCACTCTTAAATATCTTGTTTTGCCCCTTTGATCTTGTGTTTTCTCCTTCTTTCTTCCTCTCTTAGTGTTTCTAGGGTTAGAGGGGCTGAAATGGGGTGAAAAGAGGCGTCCTAATGTATTTATAGGGCGAAAAACGAACCCCAAATCGCGACATTAAACTGTTAGACCTCTTTCAGCCGTATCGGTACACAGTACCGGTACATCTAACTCTCTGGACCAAATTGTTCGGGAACATAGTACCGGTACATAGTTTTGTCTATTTCCTCCTTTTTTCATTTCCAATCCATTCTAAACCCTTCCAAAGTCAACCCAAACTTACACAATATATATTTGCCCATCAAACATAGTTGATAGAAGTTCTATTACCACTATTCTATATATTCACGAGCTAAACTAGCTTTAACTATTATTTGCAATATTAGTATTTCCTACGGTTATAACTCATGTAGTTCATTTCTACACCATTACATATATTAAATTACTGTACACCTTTATCATTATATTACTATGAACATGTGGGGGTTTACAATCCACCCTCCTTAAAGAAAGTTTTGTCCTTAAAACTTACCTCAAGGAATGAACAAATGAGCGTACTTCTCGCGCATTTCCAACTCCACTTCCCAAGTAACTTCTTCCATTCCATGGTGTTGCCACAAGACTTTCACCAATTGGATGACTTTGTTGCGAAGCACCTTCTCCTTGGTATCAAGAATCTTCACCGGCTGTTCTTCATATGTTGCTCCATCTTGAACTTTGATATCTTCTAAATCTACAACATGAGTGGTCTCCAATTGGCACTTCCTCAACATCGACACATGAAACACGTCGTACACCCTTGACAACTGAGCCAGTAACCGAAGTTGACACACCGCTTTGCCCATCGCCTTGATCGCTTCGAAAGGTCCGATGTACCTTAGAGCTAATTTTTCCTTTTTGCCGAATCTAAATACTCCCTTCTTGGGTGACACCTTGAGGAACACATAGTCCTCCTCTTGGAACTCCAATGGCCTTCTTCTTCTATCCGCATAACTTTTCTGTCGACTTTGTGCCATGCGTAGTCTCTCCCGAATGAGTTGAATCTTCTCCGTAGTCTCTCGCACAATCTCTTGCCCAAATAAACTACTCTCGCCAACTTCCAACCAACAAGTCAGTGATCGACATGGCCTTTCATACAATGCCTCATACGGTGTCATCCCAATACTTGCCTGATAGCTATTGTTGTACGCGAATTTCACCAACGGAAAATGATCACTCCAGCTTCCCTTGAAGTCCAACACACAAGCTCGTAGCATATCTTTCAAAATCTGTATCACCCTCTCGGATGGCCATCCGTTTGGGGGTAAAAAGTTGTGCTGAAGTGTAACTCTGTCCCCATAGCTCGTTGTAGACTTTGCCAGAATTGTGCCACAAATCGAGAATCACGATTCGATACGATAGAGAGTGGAACTCCATGCAACCTAACAATCTCGCGAATGTAAAGCTTACTCAAGGTCTCTAAAGTGTCTGTGGTCTTCATACTCAAGAAGTGAGCAGATTTGGTACGTCTATCAACGATGACCCATACCGTATTATGCCCTTGTGAAATCCGTGGGAAGCTTGACACGAAATCTATGGTGATGTGATCCCACTTCCACTCGGGAATAGGCAAGGACTGTAGTAATCCTCTGAATTTTTTATGCTCGATCTTCACCTATAGGCACACCACGCACTTTGAAATGTACTTAGCCATCTCTCGCTTCATTTCTCTCCACTAATACTGGCGCTTCATATCCCTATACATCTTGGTATTTCCCAGATGTATGGAGATTTTTGAACGATGACACTCACCTAACACGTCTTCCCTCACTGAGTCGTTCTCAGGTACACATAGTTTTCCCCGAAACAGTAACTCATCATCTTTTATCGACCAATTCTCAACACTCTCATTCCTCTCCAATCTACCCCGGATAGCTTCAAACTCGGTGTCAAACCATTGCAACTCTACGATCCTTTGTCATAGCATCGGTTGGGAAACAAGATTAAATAGGCATGGTCGATTCTCTTGTCTATCCACCCGTAGATCAAATTCCTCCAAGGTATCCATCATCTTCCACCTATTCACCGCAAGACAATTGATTTCAACTCGAGACTTCCTACTCAGTGCATCTGCTACTACGTTCGCCTTTCCCAGATGATAGTTGAGTGTGAAATCATAGTCTTCTAGATACTCAATCCACTTTCTTTGTCGAAGATTCAAGTCTTTCTAGGTGGATATATACTTGAGACTCTTATGATCCAAATACACTTGAAAATTCTCGCCATACAAGTAACACCTCCATAACTTAAGAGCAAAAATCACAGCAGCAAGCTACAAGTCGTGAGTGAGATAATTATGTTCATGAGTCTTGAGTTGCCTCGAGCCATAAGTAACTACCTTGCCTCCTTGCATTAACACGCATCCCAAGCTTCGTAATGAAGCATCAGTGTACACATCGTATCCTTCCCCACCATTCGGAATAATAAGGACAGGAGCCATCGTCAACTTCTCCTTCAAGGTGCGAAAGGTGAGCTCACATGCTTGAGTCCACAAGAATTTCTCTCCCTTTTTCATAAGACGGGTCATTGGAATTGCTACCTTGGAGAACCCTTCTACAAATCTCCTATAGTAACCTGCTAAGCCCAAGAAACTATACTTTAGTCACGTTCTTCGGTGGTTCCCACTCTATTATTGCTTCAACTTTTGTAGGGTCAACGACTACACCCTGTTCTGACACCACATGGCCTAGGAATTTCACCTCCATCATCCAGAACTCGCATTTACTCCTCTTAGCATATAGCTTAGGCTCCCTCAAAGTCTGGAGCACAATTGTGAGATGACGTTCATGTTCCTCGTGTGTCCGTGAATAGATTAGTATGTCATCAATGAACACAATGACAAACTAATCTAGGTAAGGTCGGAATACTGTGTATCAAATCCATGAAGGCTGCGGGTGCATTAGTCAATCCAAACGGCATTACCGTGTGCTCGAAATGACCATAACGGGTATAAAAATCAGTCTTAAAAATATCCTCCTTGATCCGCAATTAATGGTACTCTGTGTGAAGGTCAATCTTGGTGTAATACTTAGAACCTCTCAATTGATCGAATAAGTCATCAATCCGTGGCAACATATATCTATTCTTTACTATCACCCGATTCAAGCTTTGGTAATCTGTGCATAATCGAAGTTTTTCGTTGTGCTTCTTCACAAAGAGGACCGGGGCTCCCCATGATGAAGTACTCAAGCGGATAAACCCAATGGTCAAAAGGTGGTCTAATTGCTTCATTAGCTCCTTTAACTCCAAAGGTGCCATCCGATAGGAAGCAATGGATATGAGTTTGGTTACCGAATAGAGATCAATCTTGAACTCAATTTCTCTTTGTGGAGGTAACCCTGGTAATTCGTCTAGGAAGACATCCGAAACTTCGATACTATCAACACCACGTCCGTATGGGATTTGTCCCAATCATCTCCCATTAAGCTGACTAAGAAACTCAACTGGCTCCCCGCTTTAGCTTTCAAGGATCTACTACCCTTAGTAGGAAATGGATGGAAAGAATTACGATCATTCATGAAAGTAAAACTACCCCTCCCGGTAATTGGAATAAGATCCGCTTGCGAAAATAATCCATAACTGCACAAAAATTTGACAATAGATTCATCTCAAATATGATGTCATATCCCTTCATATCTAACGCAACCAAATCTATGATCAATTCATGATCCCCAATTCGAAGTACACACCCTCTACACACCCTGTTAGCATCCAACCGTTCTCCCATGGCCATGTTGATACTCAGAGTATGTTCTAGCTTCTCAAAACCCAATCCCAAATTAATAGCATACGCAATACGTATAAAAGAATGAGTCACATCAGGATCAAATAAAATTCTAGCCCAAGAATTATAAAGAAGAACGATACCTTCCACAACGGCATTGGGGGCATCTTACTTCGGTTGGGTCAAGAAAAATACTCTCCCCTAAGTGGTACCGCCTTGGGCTAGAGCTCCCAACGGCCTCTGCTGCTGTAGTGGCTTGTTGGCAGCCACTTGTCCTGTAGCTTGGTTGTCCCTCGGTGGAGGCGATGGGCAATTGTGTCTGAAGTGTCCCACTTCTCTACATGCGAAACACTGACGGGAGTCTGTAGCTGTCCTCCCTAGTACACCTCATGCTCCTCGAGCAATCTGAGGTCTCTGTCCCTCTGCCTGATCTGGGCGATGGTAGGGTGCTGCTCTTAGCGCTCCACTGCTACTAGCACCTGCCCGAATCGGACCTCCCCTCATGGCGTTCTGCCTCCTCTAACCGTCCTCAGTGTCTCTCTCCACCAGTGCAGCTTTGTCAATAAGATCCCTATAGTTGCGGATTTTGAGAGCCACAAGCTTCTCTCGGATAGCCGACCTCAAGCCCTGCTCAAAGCATTTGGCCCTCTTGGCCTCAGTAGATATGAACTCCGTAGCGTAGCGGGACAACTCGTCAAATTTCCTCTCATACTCAACTACTATCATGCTTCCTTGTCAGAGAGTGAGAAAATCGATGCTCATCTTATCCCTGATTGATTTAGAAAAGTATTTTTCTTGGAAAATTTGGTCGACCTCCTTCCAATTTAAAGCATACGTGTTCTTCCTTCTCTTCACTGATTCCCACCAGTGGTCTGTATCCCCCTCTAACAGATAAATAGCCAAGCTAACCCGAAGATCCTCAGCTACCCTCATACCATCACAAATCTTCTTAATCCGACAGATCCATTTATCCGCATCCAAGGGGTTAGAGTTTCCTTGGAAAATAGGTGGGTGTTGGCGTAGAAATTCCCGAAGGACTACCATCCTCCGATTCACTTTCCCGTTGCCCGGTACTTGGGCTAATGGATGAGTCCCACCAGTGTGGTTGTTGTTCCCATTTTGGTGTTGTACCTAAGTAGTTAACTCTCTCAAGCATTGTGCCATTCATGGCATCAAGAGGTGGTGGTGGTGGTGGATTTGCTTGACCGCCACGACCACGCCCACATCCACGTCCTCTTCCTTCGTCCATCCTGCACATCAATTCACAATTTAGTTCTTTGATGTACATGACATCCTAATAGTCAATTTAATCCCAAGTGTACAACTCATGTAAAGTTTCCATGCTTTGACTGATTTTGCTTCTTTGAGTAGACAACCTCTCCAATCACTCAAGTCAGCTACTCATGCTATAAGAGAGACGCATGAACGAAAATACACATCTTCCTTCACACAATTGGAGATTATATACATTTAGAGAGAGAAGGTCCAAGGTAGAAGATGAAGTTCTAGAGAGAGAAATATGGGTTTTGCATTTTTCTTCACCATTTTCATTGCAGTTAACTCCATTTTACTTGTAATCTTCCCCTCTTGCATTTTAATCTCTTTTAATCAAGTTGTAACTAAGTTTAGTTAAGTTTTCTTCTTGGTCATTTTTGCATTTGGGTTCTATTTCCTTCAAGCTTTGCATTTTGGGTATGAATGACTTTTATTTTGTAGTTTTAAATTTCTTTTACATCAATACAAGTCTATGTTTGAGTTCACTACCATGTTTCAATACTTCATGTTTGTTCTTACTTTTATCATTCATAGCTAAAATTTTAGTTGCCTAATCCAAGAGGGACTTCCTCTTGAGTATGTGAAATCGACTCTCTTCCATTCTTCCTTGTAGTGTAAAGTGTTTGGTTTGATTAGGTTGAGTGTGGACGTGGTTATGGACTTTTGATACACCGTACACTTGTCACGGGGTATGCTTTTGCCCAACACAACTACATTAGTCCCTCACTTCCTGTGAATCAATCAAACACCGAGACACCATTGGTTGAATGATATGAGTTGATTTGTATTCCCATTGGAATGACCTCTATGGATTAGCCAACCTTGCTTTCTTTCATATTTCTTAACTCAACTCACCAAACTTCCATTCATATGATTTTACCAATTTTCACTTTTTCACAAATCGCCCTTCAAAAACATTCGACCTCGCTTTCCTTGAGGAGATGACCTTGGAATATTCATCCAAAGTAAAACACAATATCACAAGACTTTCTCTATGCTTGGGGTGAAAATTTTGCACACACACACACACACGTTTTTGTTCATCCACATACAATTTCCCCACTTCTTGCATTGAACTCGAGGGAGAGTAACACTCACCAATTTCTATAAGCCATATACACACAATCGTGTTCGTGTTTGGATGTCAAATAAAACTATCAAGCATTTTTGGAACCGTTGTCAGGGAAGGCTAAGCATTGAATTTGAAGGTGATTTGGGGATAACAGAGGCAAGTCTCGTGATTCTCATTATGGACTGAGGTACATTGCTCCTTTGTATATATTTGTGTATACATTTCCAACTGTAGTTAGTGTTTGCATGTGGGGATGTGATAATCAAAATAGACTAGAGAGATGTACCCTAGGACCAAATATGAATATAGGCCAAGACCCACCCAAGGATGCTAGATACAATTTTGGGGATGATGGTGCTAATAATCCGAGGAGCGGGGGAGTGCAAAACCCCCGAGTGCCAAACCCCTAAATGCAATTCCCCCTCCGAGAAATGAAGGAAATAATCTCCCTATTGATCCTCCGGTGAGATCGATTAGAGATTATCTCCAACCAACCCGAAGCATCACCCCCTTATGCATATTTCTACCTATGCAAACACACGACTTCCTAGTTAAACCATGTATGTTACAATTACTTCCTCAATTCCATGGAGTGGAACAAGAAAATTCTTACGTACACATTAAGGAATTTGAGGAAATAGTTGGATCATTCATTACAAATCATGCCATGGAGGACATGACATGCATGAAATTATTTTTTTCTCCCTCAAGGACAAAGTAAAAACTTGGTTGAACTCATTGAAACCCCGCTCGAAAAGTTCTCGGGCATAAATATTATCCGAATTTCTAAAAAAAAAAAAATTGGTGCCCAATACAAGTACTCTAAAGAAACAAATTCAAAAATGTTTGAAACAATCAAATGGGCATTTTTATCAGTGTTGGGATAGATACAAGGACTTGTTGTACTCCATTCCACATCATGGATTCGAACCATGACAATTGATGAGTTTCTTCCATGAAGGAATTACACCGAACCACCGATAATTTATTGACCTGATGTGCAATGGAGAGTTGTTGAGTAAGGATCCCGATGAGGCCCTTAAGTACTTTAACACATTGGCAGAAGATGCCCAATCCTGGGATATCACATATCCCACTAATGTGTTAAGGTCCTCTCTGGGAAGTTAACCAAGCGGATGAGGGATGTATAGCTTGAGTGACCACGAAGACTTACTTGCTAAGATAAAAAAATTGTCTCATAAGGTAGAGAGCTTAGAGGTGAATATGAGGCATGAGGTGTCAAATGTCACAAAGGCCAATAAATCATGCTCAATATGTGAGAGTGTTGAGCACTCTATTGTGGAATGCCCAAACATTTCGGCACTCAAAAAAGTATACCATGAGCAAGTGAATGCATTTAACCAAAGTAGTCAATTATACTCTTCACACTCTAGTACACACAACCCGGGATAGAGCTCCCACCCGAACTTTAGTTGGAAGAATGACAACTATATTCCTTATAGGTCCACCTCATTGTCACCTCCCATTCCACCCAAGCAAAATCAATCATATTATGATCATAGTCCGTCATCCATAGTCCAATCCGCAAGGGTTTTTTTTCACAAAACCCACCTCAACAAGGGTTTGGTCAACAAGGACCACTCAATCTACCCACATACCAACCTCTTCACAAGAAAAATTTGGAGGATGTCGTGCATCAATTCTTTCAAAGTCAAACCACCATCAAAATCAAAGTGCATCCAATTTTAATGACATTCGCCCATAACTCACTAAGTTGACCAATGCTCTGGGGTCTTCCCAACAAGAAAAGTGAAATTTATCGCTCAACCCCAAGAAAACCCAAGGGGATTAACATGTGATTGAATCGTTTGATACTACCAAAGAGAGTTATGAGCAACTCAAGGCTATGATCACCCTTAGGAGCGAGAAGGAAATAGATAAAATAATTTTTCCTAAAGTCTCACCCAAAACCACTTTGAAAAATGAAAAAGGGACTAAGGGTAGCGCAGAAGAGGGTGACACGCTTGAGAAGCCAAAGATTGTGGATTTGAATGTGCATGATTGTCCTATCCTGGTTCGTTTTCCCCGACGTTTGAAGTCACCGGCTCGAATTTCTAACTATTATGATATCATTGCTATGTTTAAGCAGGTAAAGATCAACATTCCTCTCCTCGATGCTATCAAGAAAATCCCCATTTGTGGAAAAAAATTAAAAAATTAATGTACCGTGAAGATGAAGTTGAATGTGCACAAGAAGACATTCCTCACTGACCAAGTGTGCTCCATCTTGAAGACAAACACCCTACTCAAGTTCAAAGATCCAGGTTACCCTATCATTTCCATGAATATTGGGAATGATCGTGTAGAGCAAGCATGGCTAGACTTGGGAGTAAATGTCAACCTCCTACCCTTCTTGGTATATCAACAACTACAGCTTGAGGAGTTGAAGCCAACCCCTATCACTCTTCAACTAGTGTATCAAAGCATTAGAACACCAAGGGGGAGTTGAGGATGTTTTGGTTCAAGTGGACAAATTTTATTTCCTTGTTGATTTCATTGTTCTTGATACTCACCCCGTTACTAATCCTAATTCACAGATTCCTGTCATATTAGGTAGGCCTTTCCTTAATACTTCTAATGTCATAATAAATTGCAAGAATTATCTAATGAAGCTTGTGTTTGGAAACATGACAATGGATCTCAATGTGTTCAACCTTTGCAAGCAATCGGGGGATGACGAGGAGGTTCATAAAGTAAATAGGATTGACATTTTAGTGGAGCATCACATAGATTTTTTGTGCAATACCAGCAAGTGTTTCTATAAGGCATCCAACCATGGCATTAATATTTCATTTCCATTCTTTAATTGAAGCATAATAATGGTGAAGATTGAAGGGTAGTCATAAAGATTTAGCTGGAGTACTTGCCTTGAACCGATGAGTCTTTCTATGCAAGAGTTATCTATGTTATAAAAAGTACTCCTGGTTATACACAGTACCTTACCTTTGCTAGATGCAATTAATCATTCAATAAGCAAAGAGCATATAAAGCATTAAACATAATTGAAATTACACAGATATAACTTCTGGACAATTTATACATGTCCATCACCTCTTACTAAAGAGTGAATAAGAAACTACTCATTCTTCATGGATTTGGTAAAGCTAGAAAAGTGAGTGATGCTCATCCCTCCAAGTAGAGGAGTCACAAGGTAAAACACAATAACCAAGGAGCCGATCTTCAACGAATAATGAGTGAATCACGTTCCACCCTTCACGGCTTTGGCAAAGCTCTAGAAAAGTGGAAGAGTTTCATTCATCTAAGGGAATAAAGAAGCTTAAGCAATGGAAGTAAATGAAACAAATATTGAAAGTAGAAGAAAGCTAGACACTTTGGAGGGTTTCCTCCTCAACCAAAAGTGATCTATCTCCCTCTATGCATGTAATTGAAAGGCTAAGACTAATAACAAACTAAGAAAATGTTGGTCTAGTGTCAATCCAACTTCAAAGAAGCACCCCGTTCAAAGAAGCTCCCATAATAGGAGTATTTGTAGGCAAAGAGGATCGGGACAAGGTAGTGTGGAGGAATAGTACAAGGCCTTGAAAGTCCATGTCAAAGTCCCAATCTCCGGAGAGAAGATCAACCACTTTGCAACCTATCTGGGGACAATGTTCGAACGTTGTTTTTGTCTTGCTTGATGGAGATTTGAACGACATGTGGGGGTCTGACCTTCTCACTCAAGTGGCCTATGGTCTTCTGTGGAAATCCATTTCCATACTCCATGCACAACTTGACAATTTGTACTTAGCATCCTGGTCCTCAAATAATTTAAGGGGATATTCGAACGTTAGTTGGCGTTCAAACGTGGTACTCAAGTGTTTTCCCTCTTAGCTGCAGCACGCCATGACTTAGTATTCCAGCAGTCTGATCTTCAGTAATTCAAGAGAAAGTTCGAACGTGGATTGACATTCTAATGTCCTTGTCTTGGTCCAAGCTTTATCCAATTTTGCTCCAGAATATGTTGACGTTGCATGAAAGTTTGTCCTTGGTCCCTTATACAATTTATGTCTTGAAATGTCATCATTTAAACTCCACCAAAGTATAATTAGTCTTAAAAATTCATAGTGATATGCTAATTTTAACTACTAATCATAATACACAAGGTATCCACCGTTTATCACCTACTGACTAATGGCAAAAACCGAGTTGGCTAATAGGGAGATAAAGAGCACACTTAAAAAATGGTTAACCCGAATTGAAAGGATTGATCACTCAGGTTGACCAACGCCTTGCGGGTTTACCACTCTGCTTATAAGACCATTCTTGTTATGTCTCCCTATCGGCTAGTTTATGACAAGGTTGGTCACTTGCTTGTGGAGATGGAGCACAAGGCATATTGGACCATAAAAACTTTGAATTTCAACCTGAGAGTAGCTGAGGAACATAGGAAGTTGGAGTTAAATTTGTGGAGGAAATTTGTAGAGATGCATACGAGAGCTCTAGAATTCACAAAGAAAGGGCCAAAATTTTCTATAACAAATCCATATTGAGAAAGACATTCAAGCCCGGCAAAATAGTGCTCTTGTATAATTCTCGCCTCTCCATTTTTCAAGGAAAACTTTGATCGAGAAGGATGGCCCCTATATTGTCAGGGTGGCCTAACCAAACGGAGTCGTGAACATAGAAAATCTCAAAGATGGAAAAACATTCAAGGTCAATGCCCAAAGACTTAAACCAATCTTTGAGGGTTTTGAAAGTCAAAAAGTGGAGAAAGAGTTAGTGGATCCGGTATACCCAGATCTTTTTGAGGCATAACTGTTTAAGTAGCAATTATTGTAAAGTTGTTTGCATTTGTTCTTTACTTTACAAGTTAAATTTTTACTTAGTTTCATCTGTACATAATGTTCTTTCTTCATGTGTGCAGATAGTGGTGTTTTTGTTAAAGTACATTGCGAGGTGTTCTTTTATCCTTCTTGTTTTCTAAATTCCATTATCTTACTGCATGTTTTTTGTTCCATTGAGGACAATGCATTAAGTTGGGGGAGAGGTGCACCATTTTCATGATACACCAATTTTTGTTGATAATACCATTTTGTGGTGAGATGCATCATTCACATATTCTACCATTTTTTGTATAGAACAATCGGAAATATGTAAAAAAAATTAAATTTTTTTGTGAAAAATATCTTAATATTGAACCATATTCCCTTATTTAAATTGTTATGGGGTTAGTGACAACTAGTTATTCTCTTTGAACTATGAATACATGAGCACATCATAGAAGTTATCCTATGCCTGAGTAGCACATGTGTTTTCATTCGAACTCAGCCATAGTGCCCCTTGTGTTAATTTGGAAATTTACTGATTGGATCCATATTTTAGAGCTTGACATGCATAGTGGAAATGAAGTAAGTACCCATGTGAGCTTTAGTGCCAATCCTTATTGGAGGGAACTTACATTTACTCAAAGGAACAATTTTTCAAATTCAAAATCTATTCAATAAGCTCATTATGTTTGCTTTGGTTATAGTGCATATGGATAGTTGATTGACCTTGTCTTAAAATGCAATATGTCTTGAAATGCTTATCTAGAGATGATCTTAGTCCATCTTTGAATTGTATTGAGCCTTAGCATTTTCTTGTGAAAAATTTGTCCCTTGTGCCGTGATTGAGCCTTAATTAAAAATTCGTCTTCATGCCATATGTTTTACCAAGCCAGTGCAAAATGATTATAATTACCACACCTTGATTTTTTCGAGACTGACCGTGATTAATCATGAAGAAAAAAGGATGGATGAAGTTGAATTCTTATTTGGAATGAAAAAAAGAAGAGAAAAAATCCAAGAAAAAGGAGAGAAGGGGGCATGAGAAAAGAAGGAAACCGATACATAAAAGTCAACGTGAAGGTGTAAGGCTAAAAATTCCACAAAAAAGAGATTTTTGATAATAAATGTCATGTCCTCGGAATAACCCTTTTTGTCTCCCTCTATGCTTCATTTTACTCAGCTCAATTATCACTCCAAGGCCTCATTACAACTCATGAAAGCCCTAAATGATCTAGAGAAAGCATAGCGAGAGCACACTTCAAATGAAAAGAAAAGTTGGTTTTGCTATCTAGTGCCCTAACATTCCGTTCATGAGTATGCCAAGATCGTTCAATTGTTATGCATGCACATCATATTTGGATTATATGTGAGCATTTTGGTTTGTGCACAAGTTTCCATCTCACGTATACACATGGAGAGCATGCCATGAGAATCATAAGTTACTCTTTTTTGAGAGAAAGGCTTGGTGAGAATTGAATCAAAACTAAATTTGAATAGCTGAGTGAATGTGGATTCTGTTGAGTAAGTGTTTAAATTGCATGTTCATTTCACACACACACGCACACACGAGTTTTGAAAGGAAATGTGTAGGTGTATACTCTAGAATAACATTTAAAGCTATGATAAAAATCATGTGTGATTGGTTCGGGTGTTTGAAAAATTGTGTCAGGTGACCCAGAGCTAGTAGGACAAGGGAATATTGCTCAAAGTTTAAATATAATAAAGAAAGAGGAATACCCTTTTTTATTGTAGTTTGTGTTTTCCATATTGGGTGTTCATTTTGTTGAATTTAGAATTCCATGTCATGTGTTTTGAAGACATAAAGACTTAAATTGCATTGCAAATTTGTAAATGAATTTGGGCATAGTCATACAATGTGGTTCACTAGCATGGAGTCGAGTCGAATAAACTTGGAGTGGGATAAAAAGTTGGAAAATTTTTGCAAAAAAATTGAGTTAGCTACCTGTAGAAAACTCAAGACCTACATGTAGCTCATAGCAAAATAGCTGGAACAATAGAAGGGGAAGCTACAGGTAGAATGCCCAAGACCTACAGGTAGCAGTTTTCCAGTAGGGTATACTACCGGTAGAATACTGCCGAGCTACCGATAGCTCGTGCCATGAATCCCAAAAATGAGGATTTTAAAATCAAAATTTTTAGAAAACCCTTTATCTGCTTCATTGATCTTCCTCTCTAAAACACTCTCTCCTATCTCAAAATCCTCCAAATGTTAAAAGAAACCCTGGGCATCCTTCAAATCCATCATTTTTCTCCCTCAGGTACTTGTTTCCCCATCAATTCCTCAAATTCTTTCCCCCCAAAACCCTCATTTCTCCATAAAACATCACCAATTCCACCTATAACCGTGATCTCCACTCAAAGCTTGGGATTTTGGCACAATGACTAGAATGGATAAGTCTCCACCTTCATGTTTTTGGAGTTTTTGAGTAGTTGTGAGGGTGGTTGTTACCATTCATTACCCTAGGGGCATTTTTTTTTTTGGTGATGGCTCGCATGAAACAAACGGGCCCTATCTTACTAACTTAAGTGAGAACTGGGTCCCGCAAAAAGGTTGAAGAGTCAGGCCCCAGCGATGGAGTGCAAAGGAAGAAAAAGAAGAATGATCCTCACATGGAGAACATTAAAGCTAAGAGTGTGATGAGTGAGTTGCAAGTGGATAAGCCCACCCTCGGGCCACACGAAGACGTGGTCCGAATGATTGAGGGCCATGACCTACACGTTTAGCTCGAGGTGCTGGAGGGGTATATACTTCCCCTTTGTCGGGAATTTAACCAAAAGTTAGGGGTGGTGGATGAGGATTTTTGTTTGTTGAAGATGAATGTGAGGGAGAAGGTGATTGAGGTCACCTCGACAGTCATCACCGAGGCATTACAGTATTAGAGGCCTGCTGTCAAGACCCTTGTCTTTCCTTATAACACCAAAGGGAGGAAATCACTCCAAGAGTATGCTAGCCTAATATATGAGGACCCTACACAGTTTAATGGGAAGATTCAAGTTGGGACACTCAAGCATTCTTATGGGGTGATGAATAAAGTACTGTATTCCAACTTTTCGCCTCCAGGTGTGGAGAAGACACCGGGAAAGGACAAATTTGCCCTTCTCTGTGCATTCATGGTTGGCACTAGAATGGACACAACCTTGATGATCTGGGAGTTGATGAAGGACTATGCCCAGGTTACGAAGTTGAGGGTGAACCTTCTTTACGCCCACCTTGTCACAAAGATGTGTTGTGATGCCAAGGTTAAGGGCATCCCCATTGACATGACACTACCCCCAGAGTTTGGCCCCATTGGCAAGCCGAGCAGCATGAAGAAGACAATTATGATAGGAGGGTCTTTACAAAGAGAAAGGAGAGCTAGTCCATCTAGGGTCGAGCCACCTACAGCCGGATAATCCATAGCCGGGCCATCTATTGCTGCCCCTCATCTGATGGTCTCTTAGTGCCTAGCTGGGATCGAGGGGAGGTTGGATGACTTTCGGGGGACTATGCAGCTACTGAAGGTGATGGTCACCAAGATATTTGAGAGGACTTTCCCAGGAGAGCCTCTTCTCGAGATGCCACCATTGTCTGCTGCACTAGAGTTCCCATCATCAGCTCTGGGGACTAGCGCTGACCTCCCGGCGACTGCCCCCATTGGCTCAACTGTTGTAGAGGTGGGCAAGTCCGATTAGGAGGAGGATGATGAGGATGAGGATGCGGATGATGAAGAGGAGGATGAGGATTAGAGAGAGTCTAATCTTGTTTTTGTGGTTGTATATATTGGGAAACAGTAGCCTAGGAATTGTCGGCCTAATAGAATAGTCCCTAGGATCACATACCATTTTATCTTGAGTTCTTTGTAATGAATCTCACACATGTATGAATGAAAGAATCTCACTTTTTGATCTCATTATACACCAAGTTCATTTACCTAATTGCAGTATGATATGGGTATCTTGTTAATCCATGAATTGTTTAACATGAATGGAATTGTTGCACGTGTAGTGTAATTTTGAAAATAATGTTTGCTAGGGACTAGCAAAGCTCAAGTTGAGGGTGTGATGAGTGTGGAATATTGCATGTTATGCATTTTCATTGCATCCAATTTGACTAGTTTTGTGGTGTATTTTTGGGGAAATGGATTCAAATTTATAATTAATGGACACTTGTTTGATTGTAGGCGATAGGTTGCAAAGGGCATGCATTAAGCACCCCGTCAAGTGATCAAGGTTAATGGGGAAGAAAAAATCTCATGATGGATGGCTCGGGAGCTTAAAGAACCAAGAATTCCAAGAGAAGGGAAGATTTTTTGGTAGAAGACATGCAAGACCTACCAATAAAAGACAGACAAAGACCTACTGGTAGAAGACTCAAGAGATACCGGTGGAAGAGCCTACTGGAAATCAGCTACCTATGCTCCCTGCAAGACTTACTAGTAGAAGAGCCTACTGGAAATGAACTGCCGGTAGGTAACCCATGAGCTACTGGTAGAAGATACCCAGAAAGCTTTGACACTTCTCCACACAACTCCACCAACTATGGGGGCTCACATTTGTCATCAAATCCATGCCCTGACAATTATAACACCCCATGATGATCCTCTAACCCTACATTCATATTGGAAGCATGAGGAAGTGGGGATTGAAGAGAGAAAGGGAATGGTTGGGAAAGCATGGGAGGTCCATGCTTTGTCTAATTTTACTTCTTTGAGTGGACAATCTCTCTCCAATCACTGCAAGTCAATCACTCATGCTATGAGAGAGAGGCCTGGACGAAAATACACATCTTCCTTCACACAATTGGAGAATATATACTTTTAGAGAGAGAAGGTCTTAGATAGAAGATGAAGTTCTAGAGATAGAAAGCTCGGTTTTACATTTTTCTTTACCATTTTCATTGTAGTAAGCTCCATTTTACTTGTAATCTTTTTCTCTTGCACTTTAATCTCTTTTAATCAAGTTGTAACTAAGTTTAGTTAAGTTTTCTTGTTGGTCATTTTTACATTTGGGTTCTATTTCCTTTCAGCTTTGCATTTTGGGTATGCATGGATTTTCGTTTGTAGTTTAAACTTTCTTTTACATCAATACAAGTCTATGCTTGACTTCACTACCATGTTTCTCTACTTCATGTTTGTTCTTACATTTATCATGCATAGCTAAACTTTGAGTTGGCTAATCCAAGAGGTACTTCCTCTTAAGTATGTGAAATTGACTCCCTTCCATTCTTTCTCGTAGTGTAAAGTGTTTGGTTTGACTTGGTTGAGTGTAGACGTGGTTATGGGCTTTTGATATACCATAGACTTGTCACGGGGTAAGCTTTTGTCCAACACAACTACATTAGTCCCTCACTTCCTACATATCAATCATGCACAGAGACACCATTGGTTGAATTATATGAGTTGATTTGACATTCCCATTGGAATGACCTCTATGGATTTGCCAACATTGCTTTCTTGCATATTTCTTAACTCACAACTCTCCAAATTTCCATTCACAAGGTTTTTCCAATTTTCACGTTTTCAAAAATCACCCTTCAAAAACATTCGACCTCGTTTTCCTTGAGGAGACGACATTGGAATACTCCTTCTAAGTAAAACACGACATCGTAAGAATCTCTGTATGCTAGGGGAGTAATTTTGCGCACACACACATTTTTGTTCATCCACATACAATTTCCCCACTTCTTGAATTGAACTCGAGGGAGAGTAACACTCACCAATTTCTATAAGCCAGATACACACAATTGGGTTCGTGCTTGGAGGTCACGGAAAACCATCATGCAGTTCTGGTGCCACTTCTTGTTGTACCTCTACCTAAATGTCATGGCTCTTTCTCAAAGAATTTTTGTCATAGGGTGCCAAATGTTCCACCAGAGACCATGATGGATCTGATATCACTACCTTCTGTCAACATAAATCAGTTACTAAAACAGCAAAAGGAAGTGAGGGTTTTTCATTTTGTGCGATCAGTATCATTTGATCCATAATTAGAGTCAGGAGGTCATTAGTATGTCCCATTCCAAGAGAGAACAGAAAATATGCTTTCTCAATGAAGACCTAATTTTTCTGGGATTGGGGTAACAAATTATTCACAGTAATCAAATTCAAAATCATATATTTATCAATCAAATCTCCCTGCTTAATGTATTTGTTGGGCCTACCCTAGGGCTGTCAAAATTTGACACGACACGATTAATCGACACGCTTTGGGTGATAAATGGGTTGACACGCCAAACACGTTTAATAAACGGGTCGTATTCGGGTGAGACCTCTCAAACCGTTTATCACACATTTACCCGTTTAAATAAAATTAATATAATAATAAATTAATAATTATTTTGAAAAAATTAACAAGAAAAAAGAAGTAAAAAAATCAATGCAAAAAAAAAGAAGTAAAGTAGTAGTTCAAAGACAAATAAGGGAAGATGGGGAGCACTTCAAAGACAAAGGCAAACCAATGTCTTTTGTTTTTGTCCCACATGAAAAAATGAGAGGAGAGGGGGAGGGTTGAGTTGCCTATAAAAAGGCAATGACCTCTTACCTTTTTTTTAAGCCTTAAAATCTATTTTTTTTATGAGATTTGACTAAAAATTTCTCTTTTTTTAGGTAAGTACACTTGGAAGTAAAAAAAATGGAGTATTAAAATTTATTGACATAATTATTTTAAAATTAAATGGGTTAAACGAGTCGTGTCGTGTTACCCGTATATTAAATGGGTCGTGTTTGTGTTGAAAATTTTTACTCGTTTATTAAATGTGTCGTGTACAAGTTTACATATTTTTCACCCGTCACCCGTTTAACCCGACACATAACCATTTAACCTGACACATTTGACACCCCTAGCCTACCCCAAGCATAATTCAGATCCTCAGTCAACTCAATCCCAATAGTGGACATAGCAGGCAGTGTAGTAAGGGGATACTGGGGATAAGGGTGTCTTGGCTTAAGGTTCAATTAATTAGCAATAGTAGACACCGTCACTTGAAATTTAATCCCACTAACATATGCAAGCAATTCTCTTAGCCAAGTTACTTTGTTATTACCATAGACTTTGAGGACCAAACATTCATAAGCAATACCCACAAGTTTCACATAATTCAACAATCCCCGTGTAGCAAAATTTTGTCCAACCCCAATATGTTCAAAATCTTCATAAATCATGGCCCTTTTAGAAATGATAGTTTTAGTTAAGAAATAAGTATCATACCAAATTTGTTGCTCGATATTCTCATACATATCACTATCAAACTAATTTTGAACTAGGGGTTGCTCCTCTTCCTATGGCACTCCTCGCCTTGAGCGACTTGAAGATGCACCATCCCTGTGAGCCTTTGATTTTCTTCTTGGGGCCATGAAGTTAATCTTGAATTTCTTGAGAATATTTTAATCGGTATAAATCTATATAATAGGATGGGTAAGTGTTTAATCAGTGCAAAATTCAAAAAAAAAAAAAAACAAATGGGTAAAGTAGATCTGAAGAGAAAAGGCATTGAAGATTTCTGGTTTTTTGAAAACCTACTACGAAGGAGCAGCAAAATGGCTTGTTTTGCAAACAAACTATTTTTATAGGGAGTAGAATTGTTTGTACACCAGAACCATCGTCCGGACAGTGCGGATCCACTGGTTTTTCTTGCAAGCTCCTCCCTAGATGTTAACTTTCGATTTTCTTTTTCCAGACTTTCAGTTATGAACCTCGTAGGTATAAATTTCTATTTAAAATTCAAAATTTATTTATTATTTTCCTAATAAACACAAATCATTATAATACTAATAAAAATACAATCTTCTAAAATTAAACATACCAAATAACATATCAAAGATATATGTTGCACAGAAAATCCTAAAACTACACATTCTTGATCATGGTTAGTTTTTAATCAGAGTCCTCCAAATTTAGAACATCAGTGAACCAATTAATCTCACGCCGCATATGCCTTGTGAACATTGGATTGAAATAAGATGGTGTCTTAGGATAATCCTTACTCTACCCATACTTAATCCAGTCAAGATGGTCTAATGAACAACCTAAAATTGGTTCAAAAAATTGATTGAATTCTCTCATATGCATTAATCAACCACACTTTACGCAACCACCAAGTCGATTTGCTCGTCGGAGTTTTGCGAATTAACTTTTTTCACACAAAGGTTTTGCTTGACTACCGAAGATTTCTAGTTTCTTCACAACTTTTGCTTTTGTTATAATCACAAAGTGTTTATCATTTGGAATAGTGCGTAACAAACCCAGAATAAAACAAAAGAGTTTTTCATCCATTTTTTTGAAATGTCTTGAATTTTTTTTAAAAATTTCCTATAATTTGTTTTAAAACACTTCATCTCCCTAACCTAAACTTAACATTGTCCTCAATGTATAACATTATAAAGCAAAATGCTAAAGAAAGTAACTAATAAGGTCTGGAAATGAAACAAATCTGCAAAATTCTAATTTGAAAAACAAAAAACAAACCAATTAGTATTAATATTTACAAACAAATATGCATAATAACTTCTCAAGACACATAATATAGTTCCATTAGCTAAATGGAATCAACATTTTTGAAAAACTCTATCATAATATGACTTAAGCCTTTGTCCATTCACTTTAAAAATATTTTCACTCAATGGATTTTCAATTTCAACTGTCCCATGTTCAAAAACTTGTTCGATAATGTATGGACCCGTCCACCTAAACCTAAACTTTCCAGTGAATAGACGAAGCCTTCCACACAATATTTTTATTGTGAAAAATCTTCATTCTGGCATTGGTAATTTTTGTATTTTCATATACTAGGACGCCCCAAAATTGGCAGTCCTTTCTCAACTTGTTGATCACCCATCAACCGCGAAAGTAACCATGAATGCCGCATAACCCAGCACTACGTCATCACATCACCTTCATCGAGATCTTAAATCATGCAGAGTTTAGGTAAAGTCTCCCTTATACTGGAGCACTCCCAACTGCATAACCTGTGCATATATCCACAACTTGGCCATTCCAAGGTCCATCCCCATCAGTTAGGACTTAGTGTTATTCAAACAAGAGGGCTCAAGATCTGAAGGCTTGACTGAATTATATTTAAATTTTTAAAAATTTTGGAAGAGGTACGACTTGGTATTTTTCCTTGTTTTTCCTAACCTCTAGACATCATCCCTCAAAATATGTAATGTATGGAAGAAGGAGAGTGTCACACTCCCTTGGAATGATGTCAAAAGAAAGGGCAAGGAAATGGTAAAAAATGAAATGAACAAAATATGTGTGAACAAAAGTGCTCCCCAAGCACAAGGAGTGTTTTGCTTTTTGTGTTTTACTTGGAAAGTATTCCAAAGTTGTCTCCTCAGGGAATGAAAGTTCAAGTGTGTGAAGGTGATTTTGTGAACAAAAAAAAAGGAAAAAGTGTAAAATCTTTTGTTTGTGTTTTAATGTTTGAAGTTTTTCAATGAAAATACAATAAAAGTAAGTGTTGACTAATCCAAAAGGTTCACTCCAATGGGAATGTCCATTCAACTCGAAACCTTCCTCCAAGGGTTTATAGATGAACGATTGATTCGTGTAAAGATAGGGATGAGATGGTGAGGATACAAGCATAAACCGTGACCAGGCCTACGGAATATCAAAGACTCACCACCACATCCACTCTCAACCCAGTCAAACCGAACCATTGTACACCAATAGAGGAAAGAAAATGAGTTGAAATGGAAAATCCAAGAGGAGGTTTCCCATGAATTAGCCAACTAAAAATCTAGCTAATCATGTTTGCAAGAAAGAAATGCATAATGTAAAGAGACATGTAAAGGAAATGGAAATGAAGACTTAACTTAAAGCAAGAAAACTTAAACTATGAAGAAAAATATTCAATACCCATTTTAAGCTAGAAAATGAAGAAAACTTGAAAGCAACAATGGTGAAATCCCAAACATGCAGCTAAACATGAAATAGACTTGAAGTAAATGACATTAAATATATTAAATGAAGATTATAAGAGTCTTACCATAAATTACAAGTGAAAGGATGGAAGAAAATGTAAAAATATAAACTTTCTATCTACTATTCATCATCTTCTTCTTAGGAACTATCTAAGCTTAAATAGCCACACTTCAATTCTTGTTGAAATCTGAATATATGGAGTTTGTGCCTTGAAATTTCGTCCATGGTGATCCCCCCCAAGGTGTGCACAAGCCTCCCATTAATGGGAGGTTGAATGGATGGGTCTTGACAGGTTAGGTGTAAAAACCAGGGTAAATTGAAATTTTTTAAAATAAAGGGCAAAGTAATAAATTATCCCAAAGGTTCGGGTTGTAAACCTGAGTATTTCTAGAACTAGGATGATGAAACGGAACTCAACGTTGGATTCGTCTCGTGAAATCTAGTTACCATGTCAATTTTCATCAAATTTTGAAATAGTCGAGCTTTTCGCGTTTTACAAGGCGGTCGGACACCGGGAGACCCAAATACGAAAAATTTTAGAAAAAATATGAGATTTTTAAAATAAATGAAGTCAAGACAAGTTTAAAATATTTTGAACTTGAACCGGAGCAAAATTTAATTGTTTCGGGATGAAAACAGGCCTGGAATTAAAAAGGGACGTATGGCTAATTGTGGGCCAAGTATCCTAAAATTATAAATAGGGGAAAAATCTAATTTTCCCCATTTTTTGTTCAGCCATTCTTAGCCCAAAGAGATGAGAGGGAAAAGAGAGAATTTCTCCAACTTCTCTCTACGATCTACAAAGATTGGGAGCTTGGATCCGTTCAGGCCAAGAGGAAAAGTCGTTCTCCTCGTCAAGGGCTACGCCTCCGTACCAAAAACAAGAGCTTTTACCAAAGGTGAAAAAACCAAAAAATTGGAGGAGAGGGATTTGAGCATGGGTTGACTCTTGAAGCTTCCCAGGGGCATTCCTTACGCTACAAGAGGTAGGGAATTCTCCTACTTAGGTCCATTCATAACCTTGAATGTTAAATTGAAATGGGTAGGTTAATATAGATTTATATGACTTGCCCTTATAAGTGATTTGGTGAAATGGGTATAGAAATTAGGTAAAATATATTCTATCTTGGAAATGGATATGTAGAAGTTGCTTAATGTAATGTCTTGAATTATGTGAAATGTGGGCATGTTATGTGTTTACATAAAGTCTTGATTTGGAAGTGTGTTATTGCTTAATATGAGATAACATGCTTGGACTTGAGTTTTGGACAAAATATTGAAATATGCATATTGGTTTATTGACATTGTGAGACATGAGAATTATATGCTTCAGATTTAATTTGTCATGGATTATGTGACTTGGGTTTGGTATAGTTCATATGACACACATGGCATATTAAAGATTATAGTAGAGTTGCAATGAGACAATACATTGCATATGTACAAGAATATTGCATTAAGTGGGTGGTTGTGCATAGAAGTAGTCAACACCACATGGGTGGATGACAAGTGGGCTCGAGTAGGCTAAGTAATGACTTGGTCGAGTCGCACGGTTTATACGGTGTTGAGGGTCTGGGTTAGCAAGAAGGGCTATAAGATCCCTCGGGTGTAAGACCAGGTGAATTGGATACGCACTTCCGTTGGTATTAGTCCATAAAGTGTGTCAGTGTACGCGGGACCGTTGGTGGAAGTTCATAAATCCCGTGTCGGTTGGGTGCCGTTGGTGTAAGTCCATAAATACTCACCCCATACAAGACCCTGGATTGATGATGTCTTCTGAGGTATAACACAAATGACAGAATTATGCACATGAGAAATTGCATGTGTTGGAGAGCCGAGAAGGGCTCGGGATCACGGATGACGGACAAATGCACATTAGCAATTGCATGTGTCGAAGAGCCGGGAAGGGCTCAGGTTAAGTTGCGTGAGTGAGTCTCATCTCATTCCATGGCTTAGCATTGAAAATTCTAACATTAATAGCACATTCATGCTTGGAATGTATAAATGGTGAATATGTTGCATGTGAACATTTCATGTGCATTTGGGTTGGGGAGTAGCCCAATTAGGAAATATTCTACTGAGAGTGGCTCACCCTTTATGGGAACAACGTTTCAGGTGAAGGGTTTACACCGATGGATGGCTCCCATGTAGAGCATCAAGGGTAAAGGGGGGCGGCTTATGGCCCTTACATGATTTTAAATGTTTTTGTAAAACAATGGTGAACATTATGTTTTGATATGTAAGTTCATGTAAACATATGAAATTGTATATAATGGAACTAGTATGGATCATGTTTTATGTGGGAAACCTAAATAAACATGTTTTGGATGGTTGTAAAATTGGTTGGAATGAATTGGAAATGAAAAAGGAAGGATTTGTGGAAATGCAGACAAACCTTCCGGAAGGTCGAACAAAACCTTTCGGAAGATCTTGAAGGTTAAGGTAAAAATTCTTTCCAGTAGGCAAAACCTTCCGGAAGGTTGAACAAAACCTTCCGGAAGATCTTGAAGGTTAAGATAAAATTCTTTCCAGTAGGCAAAACCTTCCGGAAGGTAGATCAAAACCTTCTGGAAGATCTTGAAGGTAAATGTGAATATTTTCCAGAAGGTAAAACCTTCTGGAAGGTTGGTGAAAACCTTCCGAAAGATTTTTAAAAAATCTAAAATTTTATAATTGTTTTGTCTTGCAATTGGACTTTGATTCTTTTAGTTCAAATGATATAAAATGACATTAAATGAGGTATATTGAGGCACAAAGGACCTCGATTGAATTAAATGATTGAAGGAATCACGGGTAGCACGTGTGAGTTGTAATTCCGGTAAAAGGGGTACTATTAGTGTGATGTCGGATTGTGCGGCATTCACGGGTATTGCCGTGGGTTGACGGTTGGTCAACGGTTTAAAAAGGACCTCCGATTTTAGGGGAGTCACAGCTTGGTATCAGAGCATAGGTATACGAATTACCTTAGGTTTGATGGGATATGGGTCTAAACCATTGCATTCCATTGTGCATTGCATGTGTGTGCTTTAAATTGCTATATGTTATGTGATACTTGTTATGTGAATTTTATGCATGGTAAAAGAATGTGTATGGAGATGGACACACTAAGGTTAGAAAACATAACATTGGGAGTGGAAAAAGGATGAATGGGATGGTTCAGGGATTTAAATGTCTGCTAGTATAAAACATACATTCTACTAGGGGGACAATGAGAAAATTCTCAAAGTTTACAGTTGATCTCTAGTTCGGGATACTAAGTTAGTGAACTGTTGCCAATTGACATGTATGTAAATGGCAAGTAGAAGGAGAGGACGCCCAGGCGGTGGGCGGAATAATAATCAACCCCCACCGGCCTTTGACCAACAAATATTTAACAAAACTATGGGCATGATAGCGGCTACGGTTGTACAAGCTAGTGCCAGTGCAAATCAAGGTGGCACGAGTAACCTCCAACAATTTAAAGCACACAAACCTTCAGTTTTTAAGGGAGGGGCAGATCCCATGGTGGCTGACCATTGGTTCCGACAAGTAAATAAGATCTTAAGGGCTATGGAGATCACCTCAGACTCCACTAAGATAACACTAGCTACATTCCAGCTAGAAGGAGAAGCCCAAGTATGGTGGGATTGGGTAACGGCTTCCAAGAACTTGGAGACCATGACATGGGGAGAGTTCCAGGAGCTCTTCATGGGTAAGTATTTCCCAACGGCCGTTCGACATGCAAGGGCCCGGGAATTCCTAGAATTGAAGCAAGGAATAATGACAGTGATGGAGTATGTGGCCAAGTTCACCGAACTAGCCCACTTTGCCGATGATTACATAGCCACGGACATGGCCAAAATAAGAAAATTTGAGGATGGTCTGAAGTTATCCATCTGGGGAAAGATTGTGGGCCTCCGCCTACAAGAAATGGACACAATGGTCGAGACAACCATGGCCATTGAGAGGAAAGTTGAAGATGCACAAAGCATCCGAGAGGCTGGTGCTAAGGAAAAGAAGAAGGAGGGTCAATCCTCTTCTCTAGCTCGGGGAAGAAGCAAATGACTTCTACCCCATAAGGATCTCAGGGACAGGGCCACGACCATCAGAGCCAAGGCCAAGGTTGGTCCTCCTAAGGTGGGGGAAATTTTAGGACTACCTACCAGGCAGGCCAGAAGACTTGTTTTTATTGCCACCAGCTGGGTCACATGAAGCGGGATTGCCCTCAGAGGCAAGGATCCTAGAGTTACGGGATAACTCAGTCCCAATCTTTAGTGGGGCAGCCGCAGACACACTATATTCCACCCTACCCCATCACGGGCCAGGGAAGTCAGTATCATTTTCAGGGTGCTAGTTAGGCCCCAAACACTTTTCGAGCAGGGACTTCGCAGTCAGGCCAGATGGGCCAGGACATGGGTCGAGGCCGAGGGCAGGGCTTGTAGGCCAGGACTTCAGGGACCTAGGGGTGTGTCTACGCCATCACACCTCAGGCTGACCCAGTGGATCAGTCAGTCATCTAGGGTATATTTCTACTATCTCGCTTATGGGCTAGGGTGCTATTTGACTCTAGCGCATCACGGTCATTCATTTCTGCATCATGTGTTAGAGATTTGGGCTTAGAGGTATACCTTGGAAGAGCCATTATATGTAAGTTCTCCCCTAGGAGCTAGGGTGAGTGTTGACCGGATATGTCGGGGTTGTGAGTTAGAAATCTGGGGGATCCTACTCACCGTGGACCTTAGGGTCATGGGCATGTTAGAATTCGATGTCATCCTAGGGATGGACTGGTTGGCGGCACACCGAGTCATCATTGATTGTAATCGGAAGAGGGTCACTGCCTATACGTCGGAAGGTGTTTATTTCAAGTTTCAGGGGGAAAAGCACGACGGTTTGCCCCAAGACGTGTACCACTCTCTGTAGCACAGGAAATTGATGGGTTGGCTTGCGAGCCTTACTCTAGAGGACGAGGTAAGACAGGAGTTGGGACTACCTCGGGTTGCTTGTGAGTATACGGATGTTTTTTCGGACGAACTACCGGGATTACCTTCCCATAGGGATGTGGACTTCAGCATTGAGTTACATCCTGGTACTTCTTCTATTTTTATGACCCCTCATAGGATGACACCAATTGAGTTGCAAGAACTCAAGGTTTAATTACAAGAATTGTTGGACAAAGGTTTTATTAGGCCAAGCACTTCGCCATGGGGCGCTCTGGTACTATTTGCCAAGAAGAAAGGCAAGACTCTTCGGATATGTATAGACTACCGACAGTTAAACTGGGTTACTATCAAGAATAGGTACCCTTTGCCGAGGATCGATGATCTATTTGACTAGCTGAGGGGAGCGCGGGTCTACTCCAAGATATATCTCCACACGAGCTACCATCAGTTGAGGATTAGGGAGGCGGACATCCCTAAGACGACGTTCAAAATGTGGTATGGACATTTCGAATTCACGGTGATGCCATTTGTGTTGAAAAATGCCCCGGCGGCATTCATGGATCTCATGCATAGGGTGTTCCAATCCTATTTAGATCAGTTTGTCATGGTGTTTCTTGACGACATCCTGATCTACTTCAAGACTGAGGAGGAGCATGAGGGTCACTTGAGGATTGTTCTCCAGACCTTGAGAGATCATCAGTTGTACGCCAAGTTCAGCAAGTGTGAATTTTGGCTGATCGAGGTAAATTTTTTTGGGACATTTAGTGTCAGCTTCGGGTGTATCCGTAGACGCTGAGAAGGTTGAAGCAGTCACGAATTGGGTGAGGCCGAAGTCAGTCTTCGAGATACGTAGTTTCTTGGGATTGGCGGGACACTATCGGAGGTTCATTGAGGACTTTTCTCGACTGGTTGGACCTATGACGAGATTGACCCGGAAAGGAGTCAAGTTTGAGTGGAATGATTCTTGTGAGAAGGCATTCTAGGAGTTAAAGAGGAAACTGACTTCAACTCCTATTTTGATAGTCCCAGAAAGGAGACATATGAATACAGTGTACTCTGATGCCTCCAAGGACGGACTCGGTTGTGTTTTGATGCAGTCTGGGAGGGTGGTGGCTTACAGTTCTCGACAGTTAAAGAACCACGAGCAGAACTACTCCACGCTTGACATGGAGTTGGCGACCGTTGTCCTTCCTTTGAAGACTTGGCGCCACTATTTGTGTGGTGAGCAGTTTAAGGTGTTTTCAGACCATTAGAGTCTGAAATACAGCTTTACACAACGGTACATCAATATGAGAAAACGGAGGTGGATGGAGTACTTGGAAGATTACGACTTCACCTTGTATTACCATCCCAATAAAGCAAATGTGGTGGCGGATGCACTTAGTCGAAAGTCACGGGGAGTCTTGGCTAGTGTGGCTTCCCGAGAATGGCTTATATTCGAGACTGTGGGGCAGTTCAGGCTACATTATATGGGTCAAGCTCAGGGTACTTTGGGGAGTTTGGTGGCTATGACTTCCCTAAAGAGCAGGGTGATTGAGTCCCAGAGTTAGAACATGGAGCTATTGTTCATCCAGGACTGTGTACAAACAGGTACAGGTGACGAGGGCTGGGCCATTCACTCGGATGGTAGTCTTCGGTATCGAGGAAGGGTTGTGGTTCCACAATTGGCAGATCTAAGAGAGGAGATCCTTAGGGAGTTTTATTACTCCCGTTTTGCAGTTCATTCAGGTGGCACGAAAATGTACCATGATCTTCGTCGCCAGTATTATTGGAGTGGGATGAAGAAGCACATTGGAGACTTTGTCAGTAGATGTTTCACGTGTCAACAAGTCAAGGCCGAGCACCAAAGACCAGCAGGGTTGCTCCAGCCTTTAAAGGTGGCAGAGTGGAAGTAGGAGCATGTCATGATGGACTTTGTGACCCACTTGCCATAGACATCGCGGGGACATGACGCGGTGTGGGTGATAGTGGACCGGCTAACCAAGTCAGCACACTTTTTAGCAGTGCGGATGACCTTCAGACTGGAGGAGTTCTGCAAGTTATATATTCGGGAGATAGTCCGGTTATAAGGGGTGCCCGTATCTATAGTATCGGACCGGGACCCCAGGTTTACGGCTCACTTTTGGGAGAGTTTTCAGCGAGCTATGGGACGCAGTTGACGATGAGTACAACCTTTCATCCCCAAACGGACGATCAGTCGAAAAGGACCATCCAGATTTTAGAGGACATGCTGCGGGCATGTGTGCTAGACCTTAAGGGTAGTTGGGAAGAGCATTTACCCTTAGTGGAGTTCGTCTACCATAATAGTTATCAGGCGAGCATACAGATGGCACCTTATGAGGCATTATATGGGAGACCTTTCCATTTCCCGGTGTGTTGGACAGAGGTTGGAGAGAGACTCTCTACGGGTCCAGATTTGATTAGGGACACTTCAGCAAAGGTGGACCTGATAAGGAAGCGTCTTCTTATAGCTCAAAGCCAGCAGAAGAGCTACGTTGACAGACGGCGACGACCTTGGAATTTGAGGTGAGAGATCATGTCTTCTTAAAGGTGACATCTAAGAGAGGAGTGGTCAAATTCGGGAAGCAAGGGAAGCTATCGCAAAGTTTTATCGGGCTCTTCGAGGTACTCAAGAGGGTAGGTATAGTGGCTTATAAGTTGGCATTGCCGCCAAAATTTTCAGGCGTTCACGCGGTATTCCATGTCTCCATGCTCCGAAAGTATACTTCAGATCCGACACATGTGGTGGATTGGGGTGAGTTGATGGTTAATACTTATGGGACCTTCGAGGAAGGACTGGTGTGTATCATGGATAGCAGGGAGCAAGTTTAGCGAGGCAAGACTATGAGGCTAGTAAAGGTGATGTGGCAGCACTGAGGAGTGGAAGAGGCAACATGGGAGCGTGAGGACACCATCCATACCAGTTATCCATTCTTGTTCAAGGATGGAGGTAAAAGTTTACAATTTTAAGTAAGGGATTACTTGTTTCATGTTGATGAGCACATAATATTGCACATTTCATGGCCTCATTACATTCATTATAACTCAACTTTTGCATTTAATTACTTAGTGTTAGCCTATTTTATGAATAATGGTGAATTCTCGATGTTGCATGTTTTAATAGCTTAAATGTTGGATTTTAGGACCTTGCAACTATGTTGGATGTGTGGTAATGGCATGGACACAATTCATGAAGAATTGGAGGCTTAAAAGTGAAGAAATCAAAGAGGTATTGGTGTTTTGGAACAAAGGCACCAGCTGCCACATCATTGGGAAGCACTACCTCGATTGTCCTCCATTTTGACTATGATCTACTCAGAATCTGAAAAGGTTCAAAACATGAAATTTGTAGATATGGACGTCTTATGTATCGTTTCAAAATTTTAGCTCAATTCAACGGTTAGATCAAGAGTTATGCCATTTCTACCGAAGGTGGTCTAGTGCAGAAAAAACAATACCGGTACCATGAATCTTCTGGCCAAAAAATAGCCTGTAACTCAACTTTGAGGCTTGGGGGTCCCACCTACACTTCTCCCACTTGCCCCCCAAACATTTCCTTACACAAGAGCAGGCATTCCTTACACATTTGGATGACTTGGGTGGCTTGGCATTTATGGAGGATGGGAGAGAAGAGGGCTGACACGTGGGTTGCTGGCTAAGCTCCTCCTAGCCTGTGTAACCCATCCAAATCACCTGCTATTGATGGAAGGTCTTCTCTCACAGCTTGGGGACCCCCATGGACGAAAATTGAGGACACACACTCCATATATCTCAGTATTATTCAACATTGCAAAGGGTGGCTACCTAAGCTTAGGAGTAGTTTTAGTTTAGCTCCAAGGAGAAAGAAGATGAATAGTGATGTTTTTGCATTCTCTTCTCCATTCAAGTTGTAGAAAGCTTGTTAATCTCTTGTAAGGATCTTCTAAGTTTAATTTATTGTCTTTAATCTTATTCCTTTCAAGTTATTGCAAGTTTAGTTCCATGTTCTAGCTTTCACCATTTATGTTTTCAAGTTTTCTTCAATTCTTAGTTTAAAATGGGTATGGTTGATTTCTCCTCTTATTTTAAGATTTCTTGCATTTAGTTAAGTTTTAATCTCCATTTCATCCTTGTCTCTTTACATTATGAATGTCTTGCTTTTAATATAAGTAGTTAGGATTTAAGTTGGTTAATCCAA
>CM042201.1:4338837-4366081 GCA_023539305.1 Ilex asprella | reverse complement strand
ACTTAGTGTTAGCCTATTTTATGAATAATGTTGAATTCTCGATGTTGTATGTTTTGATAGCTTAAATGTTGGATTTTAGGACTTTGCAACTATGTTGGATGTAAGGTAAAGACATGGACACAATATATGATGAATTGGAGGCTTAAAAGTGAAGAAATCAAGGAGGTATTGGTGTTTTGGAACAAAGGCACCAGCTGCCACATCACTGGGAAGCACTGCCTCGGTTATCCTCCATTTTGACCATGATCTACTCAGAAACTGGAAAAGTTCAAAGCATTAAAGTTGTAGATCTGGAAGTCTTATGTATCGTGTCAAAACTTCAGCTCAATAAAACGGTTAGCTCAAGAGTTATTCCATTTCTACCTAAGGTGGTCCAGTACAGAAAAACAGTACCAGTACCACGAATCTTCTGGCCGAAAAATAGCCTGTAACTCAACTTTGAGGCTTGGGGGTCCCACCTACACTTCTCCCACTTGCCCTCCAATATTTCCTTACACAAGAGCAGGCATCCCTTACACATTTGGATGACTAGGGCGGCTTGAGCATTAATGAGGATGTGAGGGAAGAGGGGCTGCCTGGGAGATGCAGGCTAGGCTTATCCTAGCCTTCCAATCACTTCAAATCAGCTCACACACATTGGGGGACCCTCATGGACGAAATTCAAGGCTCTCCAAAAATATACACAACAATTATTCAGCATTGTAGAGGGAGAGAGTTAGCTACCTAAGCTTAGGAGTAGTTTTAGTTTAGCTCCAAGGAGGAAGAAGATGAATAGTGATTTTTTTGCATTCTCTTCTCCATTCAAGTTGTAAAAAGCTTGTTAATCTCTTGTAAGGATCTTCTAAGTTTAATTTATTGTCTTTAATCTTATTCCTTTCAAGTTATTGCAAGTTTAGTTCCATGTTCTAGCTTTCACCATTTATGTTTTCAAGTTTTCTTCAATTCTTAGTTTAAAATGGGTATTGTTGATTTCTCCTCTTAGTTTAAGATTTCTTGCATTTAGTTAAATTTTAATCTCCATTTCATCCTTGTCTCTTTACATTATGAATGTCTTGCTTTTAATATGAGTAGTTAGGATTTAAGTTGGCTAATCCAAGGGAAGACCTCCTCTTGGGGATTCCATTTCAACTCTTCTTCATTCCTCCCTTTTGAGTCAAATGGTTCGGTTTGACGGGGTTGAGAGTGGATGAGTTGGTGAGCCTTTGATATCCCGTAGGCCTAGTCACGGGTTATGCTTAGATACTCATCAATCTCGTCCCTAGCTTCCCCCGAATCAATCGTTCATTCATGCTCAATCGGAGGAAGGCTTTGAGTTGATTTGGTATTCCCATTGGAATGAATCCTTTGGATTAGCCAACACTTGTTTTCTTGCATTTTCATTTACAAACACAACCCCAAAACATAAACAAAAGATTTTACATTTTCTTTATCTTTTTGCAAAATTACTTTCACAAAACTCCCTTTCCTTCCCTAAGCAGACGAGCTTGGAATAATCTTCCAAGTAACACACGACACACAAAAGTCTCCTTGCGATTGGGGTGCATTTTTGTGCATACACATCCCATTTTACATCATTCCATTTCCCTTGCCTCATTGCACTTTCTTTTGACACTATCCCTAGAGGAAGAAATTTTTCTCTCCCGGCCATACATTGCATCATTTGAGGGAGAGTAATTAGGGGTTAGTTGAGGTTAGGTTTATCGTTCAATCACATGTACATGTAGATAAGTGTGCGTGTGTGCATGAATTTCGGGGACGAAATCCTTTTAAGTGGGAAAGAATGTAAAAACTCGGGTAAATTTAAATTTTTTAAAATAAAGGGCAAAATAGTAAATTATCCGAACAGTTCGGGTTGTAAACCTGAGTTTTTCTAGAACTCGAATGACAAAACGGAACTCACCGTTGGATTCGTCTCACGAAATCTAGTTATCATTTCAATTTTCATCGAATTCTGAGATACTCGAATTATTTGCGCTTTACGAGGCAGTCGAACTCCAGGAAACCCAAATACGAAAAAAAATAGAAAAATTATGAGTTTTTTAAAATAAATGAAGTCAAGACAATTTTAAAATATTTTGAACTTGAACCGGAGCAAAATTTAATCATTTCGGGAAGAAAACGGGCATAGAATTAAAAAGGGACGTGTGGCCAATTGTGGGCCAAGTATCCTAAAATTATAAATAGGGGAAAAATCTAATTTTTTTCCCATTTTTTTGTTTAGCCATTCTTAGACGATAGAGAGGAGAGAGAAAAGAGAGAATTTCTCTAACTTCTCTCTATGATCTACGAAGACTGGGTGCTCGGATCCGTTCGGGCCAAGAGGAAAAGTCGTTCTCCTCGTCAAGGGCTACGCCTGCATACAAAAAATAAGAGCTTTTATCGAAGGTGAAAAAACCAAAAATTTGGAGGAGGGGGATTTGAGTTTGGGTTGATTTTTGAAGCTCCCCAAGGGCATTCCTCACGCTACAAGAGGTAGGAAATTCTCCTACTTAGGTCTATTCATAACCTTGAATGTTAAATTGAAATGGGTAGGTTAATATAGATTTATATGACTTGCCCTTGTAAGTGATTTGGTGAAATGGGTATATAAATTAGGTAGATTATATTCTATCTTGGAAATGGATATGTAGAAATTGCTTAATGTAATTTCTTGAATTATGTGAATTGTGGGCATGTTATGTGTTTACATAATGTCTTGATTTGGAAGTGTGCTATTGCTTAATATGAGATAACATGCTTGGACTTGAGTTTTGGATAAAATGTTGATAAATACATATTGGTTTATTGACATTGTGAGACATGAAAATTATATGCTTTAGATGTAATTTGTTATGGATTATTTGGGTTTGAAATAGTTCATATGACACACATGACATATTGAAGATTATAGTAGAGTTGCAATGAGACATTAAATTGTATATGCACAGGAACATTGCATTAAGTGGGTGGTTGTACATGGAAGTAGTCAACACCACATGGGTGGGTGACGAGTGGGCTCGAGTGAACTAAGTCGATGACTTAGCCGAGTCGCACGTTTTATAGGGTATTGAGGGTCGGGGTTAGCAAGAAGGGCTAGAAGATCCCTCGGGTGCAAGACCCGGTGAATTGGATACCCACTTCCGTTGGTATTAGTCCATAAAGTGTGTTAGTGTACGCGGGACCCTTGGTGGAAGTCCATAAATCCCATGTCGGTTGGGTGCCGTTGGTGTAAGTCCATGAATACTCACTCCATACAAGACTCCGAATTGATGATGTCATTTGATATGTAACACAAATGACGAAATTATGCACATGAGAAATTGCATGTGTTGGAGAGCCAGGAAGGTCTCGGGATCACATATGACGGACAAATGCACATTAGCATTTGCATGTGTCGAAGAGTCGGGAAGGGCTCGGGTTAAGTTGCGTGAGTGAGTCTTATCTCATTCCATGGCAAAGCATTGAGAATTCCAACATTAATAGCACATTCATGCCTGGAATGAATAAATGGTGAATATGTTGCATGTGAATATTTTATGTGCATTTGGGTTGGAGAGTAGCCTCATTAGGAAATATTCTACTCAGCGTGGCTCACCCTTTATAGGAACAACATTTCTGGTGAAGGGTTTACACCGGTGGATGACTCCCATGTAGAGCATCAAGGGTGAAGGGGGCCGACTTGTGGCCCTTACATGATTTTAAATGTTTTTGTAAAATAATGGTGAACATTATGTTTTGATATGTAAGTTCATGTAAACCTATGGAATTGTATGTAATGAAACTAGTATGGATCATGTTTTAGGTGGGAAACCTCATTAAACATGTTTTGGATGGTTGTGAAATTGGTTGGAATGAATTGGAAATGAAAAAGGAAAGATTTGTGGAAATGCAGACAAACCTTCCGGAAGGTCGAACAAAACCTTCCGGAAGATCTTGAAGGTTAAGTTAAAAATCCTTTCTAGTAGGCAAAACCTTTCGGAAGGTTGAACAAAACCTTCCGGAAGATCTTGAAGGTTAAGGTAAAAATCCTTTCCAGTAGGCAAAACCTTCTGTAAGGTTGAACAAAACCTTCCGGAAGATTTTGAAGGTTAAGGTAAAATTCTTTCCAGTAGGCAAAACCTTCCGGAAGGTAGAGCAAAACCTGGAAGATCTTGAAGGTAAATGTGAATATTTTTCAGAAGGTAAAAGCTTCTGGAAAGTTGGTGAAAACCTCCCGGGAGAACTTTTCTAGTAGGCAAAACCTTTTGGAAGGTTGATAAAAACCTTCTGAAAGATTTTCCAAAAATCTCAAATTTAAAAATTGTTTTTTCATGCAATTGGACTTTGATTCTTTTAGTTCAAATGATATAAAAGGACATTAAATGAAGTATATTATGGTTCATAGGACCTCTGCTGAATTAAATGATTGAAGGAATCACAGGTTGCACGTGTGAATTGTAATTCCAGTAAAAGGGGTACTATTAGCTTGATGTCGGATTGTGCGGCATTCATGGGTATTTCCGAGGGTTGATGGTTGGTCAACGGTTTAAAAAAGACCCCCGATTTTAGGGGCATCACACTTGGAGAAGGCTAGCTTGAAACTCCCTGGCAACCCACTTCTCCCTCATCCTCCTGGAATGCCAAGCCTCAAAAGTCTTCAAATAGGGTGTAAGAGGCATGCTCTTGTGTAAGGAATGTCAGAGAACAAGTGGGAGAAGAGTTGGTGGGACCCCTAAGCAAGTAGAAGATGAAAAAAAAATAATTCTGGGCATTTCTGGGGAGCGTACCGGTACTATGTACCGGTGCTGTAAGCCTTCTGGAGTTCGAGGTACCGGTATGCAATACCGATACTCTTTTCTATTCTGGACCAGTTTTTGTAGAATCGCCATAACTTTTGATCCAACAGTCCGATTGAGCTGAAAATTTGACACAATACAGGAAACATCTAGATCTACACCTTTCATATTTTGCACTTTTACATATTCGAATTAGATCATGGTAAAAAATGGGGAATACTATAGTACTGTGTCAAAATCCTTCACTCCAGTGGGCAAAATCTTCTGAAAGCATTTTTCCTTGAGTTCTTCACCTTCCAAGCCTCCCAAAACTCATCTCAAGTGTCCATATCTTCACCACATATTCACACATAGTTTCAAGGTTATAAATCCAATCATTTAAGCTATAATTACCTGCAACATCGAAAATTCAACATTATTCATAATTTCGGCTAACTCTAAGTACTTAGACGCAAAAGTTGAGTTAAAATGCATGTAATGAGGCCTTCGAACATGCAATATTTTGTGCTCATAACACCCCCCAACTTAAGATTTGCTAGTCCCTAGCAAACAAAATGTAAAAATTCGGAAAAAAAAGTAAACCTATACTAATTTCGCAATTGCATTCATCACATGCAATAAGCCTTTAAACCCCTAGGTGATCCCTAGTGGACGAGTTTTGTCTCGTGATGGTTTTCAGTGAAAGTACCTACAAACTTCTTTTCCTCATATCCAATATTTAAAGCATATTCCCTTATCTTAACTAGCACTGGGATGTCAAAATAGCTTGGTTCAATGCATCCAAACAAATCACACATGAAACACATCATAGCTTTAAATACTATTCTAGAGTATACACCTACACATTTCCTTTCAAAACTTGTGTGTGTGCAAAATGAACATGTAATTTAAACATTTACACAATGGAGTTCACATTCACTTTGGCTATCCAAATTAAGCTTTGATGCAAACTCACCAAGGGTTTCTCTCAACAATGAATCACACTATAGTTATCCTAGCATGCTCTCCATGTGTATATGTGAGATAGAAACTTGTGCACACAACAAAGTATGCTCACATATAATTCAAAAAATGAAGTTCATGCATGAAAATGAAACAACCTTGGCATAATCTCATGAAAGGAATACTAGGGCATTAGATAGTAAAATCAACTTCTCTTTTTCTTTAAAGTTTTGCATCCCCCATTTTCTCTAGATCATTTAGGACTTTCATAGGTTGTAATGAGGCCTTGGGGGTGATATTGAGGTAAGTGAAATGAAGGACATAGGACAACAAAGAGGGTTGTTCCGAGTGAATGACATTTATTTCAAAAAGATCTCTCTTTTATGGGATTTCTAGGATAATCACCATCACTTCACTCTTTATTTCTTTTTCTTTCTTTTCCTAACATTTTCCATTTCTTTTGTCATTCTTTCTTCTTCTCACCCCTTTTTCTCCTTTTCTTGGATTTTCATCATTTTTTTTTCAACTCTTTGAGTTCAACATCATTCATCCCTTTTGTTTGAGTTTTCATACCATACTTCCTTCTCTTTTCATGTTTACTCATAATCAACTCTAGGAACAACCCATGTGAGCTTTATCATTTTCATTGGCTTGGTTAATTATATGGCATATAAACAAATTTACATTATGGCTCAATCACGGTACTAAGGATAAAATATTCACTAGAAAATGGCAAAGGCTCAAAGCATTTCAAAGATGGCCTAAGATCATTTCTAAATAAGAATGGGGGAGCATTGTACATATCAAGACAAAGTCAATTAACTACCCAAATGCACCTAACCAAAACAAGCATAATGAGATTATTGAACAAATTTAGAATTTGAAAAATTGTTCCTTGAGTAAATGTAAGTTCCCTCCAACAAGGTTTGGCACTAAAGCTAACATGGGTTCTTACTCATCTCCACTATTCATGACAAGCATTCAAATGTGAACTCAATCCGTAAATTGACAAAATTACAAGTTCACGGTGCACTTATGGTTGAGTTGAAAAGCAAACAAATATGTGATACTCTAGCGTAGGATAAACTTCTATAATGTGCTCATGTATTCAAAGTTCAAATTTAAGATCAAGCAATCACAAATCCCATAACCATTAGTGATGATCCTGAAATTAACTGGGTCAAGCCCAATAAATTAATGAGGCCCAAAGACAGTACCAAGATGGGGCCAAGCTAGCACCAAAGTCATCAAGGATCAAGGAGGATCCTAAGACATCAAAGAGAGCCTAAGTCCAAGGCGACACCCTCAAGGAACACCCCAAGAGGGCGCCGCCCAGTTGGTCCTCCTTCCTCACCTTCGCCCTCTTCACCTTGGTGCTCCAATTCAAGTTCAAGCCACACCAACTCAAGACAAATTTGAGATAAAGACGAGGATCAAGTCCAATCCATCTTAGAGTCCTCCTCCGAAGGAATAGGAGCACGAGAGAGCAAACATCGGGATAGGCGCGGAGATCTCTTACCATAACTACTCTTACTAAAGTAGTAGAAGTCTTCTTCCTCACATCATCGCCTCACCTCCTTAGTGAGCCTATATAATGTAAGCCCCTCTCTACATGGAAGGGCATGATTATCATCTCCTTGATACCTCTACGCCTCTGAAACACTCACACACTGCCTCATTCTAGTTGTTCTCTCTCTCTCTCTCTCTAAAAGGCATTGTAATTCACTCGGAGTGATTCTCCCGATTACTTTGTTCATCAATAAAAGACTCAGGCTACCGTTGCCGTTCCTGAGAGTGGACGTAGGTCATTCGGACTGAACCATTGTAAATCTTTATGTTGATCTATTATTTATAATTTTGTCATTGATCTATCATTGATAGCTTATTTACTGCTCTTTAATCACACTCATTCATATACTTGATTGTTAATCTTGCACAAGAAAATTTTGTGCATCATCAGTTTGGTGTCGTCTATGGGAACGACTGAGTTTCTACTACCTTTCAACCCTCTTGCAATCCATGGCGATCACGACCAGGTCGATGTCTTAACAACTAGGAGACGACAACCCAACACACCGGGAGGAGGTTCCACCTTCCCTCACACCTTCAGAGTCGTTTGCTATGACGACCCCCGTTGTTAGGCAACAGCTCTTACACACTATGCAGCAGCTGGTAAAGCAAAACCAGCAACTCATTCAATTGATGCTCACCCAACGAGGGGTCACCCCTCAACCTGTCGCCCTTGTGGGAGGAGCCCCACTCCCTCTAACAGGAGAGGAGCCACAACCTATCCTTTTTGGGCATTAGGCAGCCCCTCACCATAAGGGTCTTCGCCAGAATGCCCCAAAGCCACGCTAGGGCGCACCTCGCCTAGTCCCCCCCTCCTCATGACCCTGTGCAGGAGAACAAAGATGGAAAAAGCCAATACAGAGACCACAAAAACCAATACCATCACCCGACCGAGAATGTCCCCAACCAGTGGGACGAGAAGATTAGAGAGGTGCAAAATTAACTTGGTGATGCCCTCAACGTCATCAAGGCACAGGCACTCGAGACTATAGACTACCTGGTAAGGCGCACTGATACTTCATTCATTGCTGATATTGTCAATTATCCCTTGCCCTTGAAGTTCAAGATGCCTACCATGGAGATCTTCGACAGCACCAGAATCCCCTTGGACCATCTTAACACATACAAATCTCTCATGCAACTCCACAACGTGCCTGATGAGATTATGTGTAAAACCTTTCCTTCCACCTTGAAGGGATCCGCTCGCCAATGGTTCGCCAAGATCAAACCCTTTTTAATTCACTCCTTCGCGGAGTTGAGTAGATCTTTCATCTCCCACTTCATTTAGGGACGTCGACATCAGAGACCAGTGATCCACCTACTCACCATCAAGAAGGACAGGGATGAAAGCCTGAGAGGCTACCTCACCTGTTTCAACGAGGAGGCTCTCGAGATTGAGGAGTTGGATGACAAGGTAGCCCTAGCCGCCTACATCGCCGGCCTTCGCTCCTCCAGTTTTATGTTCTTTGTTCTCAAGAAGCCTCACTGCAGCATGCCCGAGCTGCTGTCTAGGGCACAGAAATACATGAACGCTGAGGACGTCACCAAAGCCTATCGAGGTGAGTCCTCCCGAGGAGGGGAGAAAAGGAAGGACACTTGCGAAGACAAGTGGGAGGTAGAGAACAAAAGAAATAGGATAGAGAGAATCTCTGTCAAGGATCGCCTTGATCCCCCACCTCTGCGAGAGCGGCAAGCCTTCACGCCACTCAATGCTTCGGTGGACTACATCCAATTCCAGATACAGGATGACACTACTATTCACTGGCCCCAGAAGATGAAGGTTGACCCTAAGCACCAAAATTTTAACAAGTACTGTCGCTTCTACCGCGACCACGACCATGACACGGATGAATGTTTTGATCTTAAAAGGAAGATCAAGGAACTCATACAGTGTGGCCACTTGAGGCAGTACATTGCTAGCAGAGGACAAGCCCCCCACCTGGTCGGGACCAAGATGACAGAGAACGCCAGCAACCTCTCGGAGAAGTCTAGACGATCGCCTAAGGGCTAGGAGGAGTGACCCCAACTCCACCAGGAAAGTCTTGGCCCACCAATGGGGCATTGAGCATCCGAATCTTTTATCTATCCTTTATTGTTTTAGTTACTTATTATTTACTAAATTCTGTGTAGATTATTGTGTCTAGAATTGTCGTGATTTCCTAAAATTTACAGACAATTTACAAAGGTCAGAATATGACCTAACAACAAGGTAGACAAAAGGCGACCAGCCAAGTGCCCAGTAGTAGGCTCCCCCAATAGTAGGCGCCTAGACAAGGGGTCTCGCCCTATCCACCTTGGGCACCCCCAGCAGCAGGCAATCCCCCCACCTTGGGCGCCTCCCATGATGCCGTCCAGACGAGGGGCTCACCCCCTCCACCTTAGGGGAGCCTCCCATGATGACGCCTAGATGATGGGTCTCGCCCTTCGCACTAGGCGCCCAACTCCTCAATACCTTCCTCATCTCCATCTCAATGGAATGAGTCTCTATTACGACAGCTATCACCCGAGACTATACGTAGCTCGACCTATGACTCTGCTCTCGCGCTCGTAGTCACCTAGTAAGGCTCTGCTATGGCAGCCATTACCTGAGACTATACTTAGCTCAGCCTATGACTCTACTCTCACGCATGTAGTCACCTAGTAAGCCTCTACTACGGTAGCCATCACCCAAGTCTATACGTAGCTTGGCCTATGACTCTGCTCTCGCGCACGTAGTCACCTAGTAAGCCTCTACTATGAAAACCATCTCCCGAGACTATACGTAGCCCAGCCTATGTAGTCTGCCATGACAGCCATCCTCCGAGACTCTGAGTAGCTCGGCCTCAGTTTATGCGGCCCTCTCACGGGGTGTCCACAACTTTGACTTTGCTCTCATGCAAACAGTCTGTGTTTCTCTCCAGGTAATCATGTTAGATATTTTAATGCTGGTATAACATTATTTTTGTCAGATACACTTTTAAAACTCAGGCCGTCTCCACCAGAGTCTCAACTCTTGCAATAGTATAACAACTAGCTCTAGTATAGACAGAAGTCTCAGTCTGGGAAAGAGTGGGGGCACCACCGGGTTCTATCTCTAGGGAAACAACCCAGCAATCAGACCTTAACCGAGAAGTACTGGGGGTATAAAACCTCGGTCCCTTGAGAAGATGAAAAAATTTTACTTTAAAAGCAAAGAGAGCCTCCACCGTTGCCCATGCATGCCATATAGCACCAACCAGTGCCCAATCTCCTCCTGGCACCGCCCAGCTTTCCCTCTCGCCTAAATGAGGCACTCAACTCTCCTTTTCGCTCAAAGGAGGCACCCAAATCCACCTGCAATGCCACTGCCTCACCAGTCAAGCTAGCGTCATCTACCAAGTCTCCCATACATTTGATACCATACATGACCTAATTCATCGCCATGTTGGCGCCGTCCAAGCCCTCAGCATCTCCCACACTACCCATGGACTCCTTGCCAAAGTCCCTTCTCACTTTGTATCAAGGATCCACCATCTGATTTAAAAAAAAAAAAAAAAAGAGAGAGGCCAAAGGGCTAGCGCCCAAGAGGGCGGCCCCCAACCAAAAAAAAAAGAGAGAGAGAGGGGCCAACGGGCCAGCGCCCAAAAAAAAAAGGAGAAAAGTGGAAAAGGAGGCTGTGCCCAACCAGACCAAGAAGAAAGAAAAAAAAAAGGGGAAAGAGGGGCAAACGCCCAAGTCAAAGGAAAAAAAAAGAAAAAAAACAAGCAGGTGGCGTGCAAGCCAAGGAAGGAAAAAAAAAGTAAAAGGTGCCAGCGCCCAGGGGAAGAAAGAAGAAAAAAAAAAAGGAAAGGGCGGTGCCCAAGAAGAAAAAAAAAGAGAGCAAAGGGAGAAGGCGGTGCCCAGGCCAAGGAAAAGAAAGAAAGAAGAAAAAAATAAAAGAAAAGAAAAAAGAAAGTGGGGCCCAAGGAAGAAAAAAAAAGGAAAAGTCAATGATAGTGGGCTCTGCCTACTTTGAAACAAATCTCCGAAGATAAAAAAATTACTGTGGGAAACAAGAAAATTTCTGCTCACTCAGGCAAAGACGAAGCACATGTGCTCAACCCTTTCCTCTCATAAAAAGTCAGAGGCTTGGAGCATGGGGGACAAATGATTCGCCCGAAATTAACTGGGTTAGGCCCAATAAATTAATGAGGCCCAAAGACAGTACCAAGATGGGGCCAAGCTAGCACCAAATTCATCAAGGATCAAGGAGGAGCCTAAGACATCAAAGAGAGCCTAAGTCCAACGAGACACCATCAAGGGACACCCCAAGAGGGTACCGCCCAAGGGGCGCCACCCAGTTGGTCCTCCTGCCTCTCTTTTGCCCTCTTCCCCTTGGTACTCCAATTCAAGTCCAAGTCACACTAACTCAAGACAAGTACGAGATAAAGACAAGTATCAAGTCCAATCCAGCTAAGAGTCCTCCTCTGAAGGAATAGGAGCATGAGGGAGAAAACATCGAGATAGGCGTGAAGATCTCCTACCATAACTACTCTTACTAAAGTAGTAGAAGTCTTTTTCCTCACGTCACCGCCTTAGTGAGCCTATATAATGTAAGCCCCTCTCTACATGGAAGGGCATGATGATCAACTTCTTGAGACCTCTACGCCTTCGAAACCCTCACACACACCCCTTACTCTGGTTGCTCTCTCTAAAAGGCACTGTAATTCACCCGAAGTGATTCTCCAAGTTACATTGTTCATCAATAAAATACTCAGGCCAACGCTGCAGTTCCCAAGAATGGACGTAGATCACCTGGACCGAACCACTATAAATATTTATGTTGATCTATTATTTACAGTTTTGTCATTGATTTGTCATTGATTGCTTATTTACTGCTACTTAATCACACCCCTTCATATATTTGACTATTGATCTTGCAAAAGACAATTTTGTGCATGATCAATTAGGACAAAGGAATATAGTTCAATATTGAATATTTTTCACAAAAATGTCCAATTTGTTTCAAAATTTTCACATTTTTAACTTATTCTATACAAAAAGTGGTGGAACATGTAAATGGAGCACCTCAGCCCTCAACTTGAACTATGCATTGTCTTCAATGCACAAGGAAGCATGCAATGAGAAAAATGAAAGCAACATGAGGAATGAGATACCCTCCTTTTTTTATTTTTTATTTTTTTTATATAAACATTAAAGGAAAAATAAAACACAAAAGAGCTTGTTTACACCCCTTAACTTAGACTCGAACATGATATTGAATAAGATTTGTTATGATGATGCTCAAAATGATATGAGTCCAAATTAGGAAGAGATAAAAAAACTTCATGCTAAAATCTATTCTACAACATTATGAAAAAGGAAAATATAACAATGAAATAAGTCTAACTACTATGTACATGAGAACAAAACAAAGTGGGCACTTGTCAATCCGACTTCAATTCGGATATGAGCTTACGCCCATTGATTTTTTTGATTTTAATTTTTTTTTGTTGTATAAATGCCCTTTCTATCCAATCTATCCAACAACACAAAGGGTAATTCAAAAATCTCAACCAAACGGATGTGTAGGCAAGTTTATGCAATACCAACAATAGAGTGTATAATTTTTCTTTAAAAGTTTTTACACTTTTCTCCATTGCCATGCCCTCCCCAAGTTGAAAAATGTGAATCTTAACACCATTCTTAGATGGAAAAATGACCTTGGGTATATTAACCTCATGTGAGATAATAACTTCATCAAACTTTTCACAATCAAGAGTGGTGGGAGATTCAACATCAATTTTCACTTCATTGGAATGATCATTCTCAATACAATGGCTTGCTCAAGGTGTTGTTCTTCATGCATAGAAATTATAGCATTAGTCAATGTATCAAGTTGTTGGGTTATTTTGGCATTGAATTCCATTTGGTATTGCATAAAATCTCACAAAATAATTTTTTAATTCTTCTTCGGTTGAGTCCCCATATGTTGGATAGTTGCAAAATTCATTTGGTGGTGTGCGATTGGATGAAAAATTATATGGTTCATTCTCCCAACCATAACTCGGTGTAACATAATGGCTGGGGTAAAAATTTTTGCATGCAAAGTCTTGAATCGAATATTTTATCGGGCACTCACTAGTGATGTGTCCATACTCACCAAAAATTTCACAAACGTTTTCAAAATAAGGGGTATTTATTGAGCACTTACTAGTGATGTGTTCATACTCACCACAAATTTCACAAACATTTTCAAAATAAGGGGCATTTATTGGGCACTTACTAGTGATGTGCCCATATTCATCACAAATCTCACACATATTTTCATAATATGGGACATTTAATACATCATCATAAAAATTATAAGACATTACATAAAACACAAGCTATTTACAAACTATTTACAAAAGAGACGACATACCTTGGCCCATGATGAAAATCACGAGACTTACCTATCCCGCCCAAAATCACCTTTTGAACTCGACGCTTTACCTTCCCCGGTAACGACGCCAAAAATGCTTGATATTTTTCCTTTTTTTCCTAACCTCTAGACATCATCCCTCAAAATATATAATGTATGGATGAAGGTGAGTGTCACACTCCCTTGGAATGATGTCAAAAGAAAGGGCAAGGAAATGGTGAAAAATAAAATGAACAAAATATGTGTGAAATGAAATGTGTGAACAAAAGTGCTCCCCAAGTGCAACGACTCTTTTGTTTGTTGTCTTTTACTTGAAAAGTATTCCAAGTTCGTCTCCTCAGGGAAGGGAAGTTCAAGTGTGTGAAGGTGATTTTGTGAACAAAAGAAAAAGGAAAAAATGTAAAATCTTTTGTTTGTGTTTTGGTGTTTGAAGTTTGAAAATGAAAATACAATAAAAACAAGTGTTGGATAATCCAAAAGGTTGACTCCAATGGGAATGTTCAATGAACTCGAAACCTTCCTCCAAGGGTTTATAGATGACGATTGATTTATGGAAAGCTAGAGACAAGATGGTGAGGATACAAGCATAAACTGTGACCAGGCCTACGAAATATCAAAGACTCACCACCAAGTTCACTCTCAACCTAGTCAAACTGAACCATCGTACACAGAGAGAGGAAAGAAAACGAGTTGAAATGGAAAATCCAAGAGGAGGTCTCCCTTGAATTAGCCAACTAAAAATCTAGCTAATCATGTTTGCAAGAAAGAAATGCATAAGGTAAAGAGACATGTAAAGGAAATGGAAATGAAGACTTAACTTAAAGCAAGAAAACTTAAACTATGAAGAAAAATATTCAATACCCATTTTAAGCTAGGAAATGAAGAAAACTTGAAAGCAACAATGGTGAAATCCCAAACGCGCAGCTAAACATGAAATAGACTTGAAGTAAATGACATTAAAGATATTAAATGAAGGTTACAAGAGTCTTACTATAAATTACAAGTGAAAGAATGGAAGAAAATGCAAAAACATAAAATTTCTATTTACTATTCATCATCTTCTTCCTAGGAACTATCTAAGCTTAGGTAGCCACACTTCAAAGCTTGTTGAAATCTAAATATATGGAGTGTGTGCCTTGAAATTTCGTTCATAGTGGTCCCCCCCAAGGTGTGCACAGGCCTCCCATCAATGGGAGGCTGAATGGATGGGTCTTGAAAGGCTAGGAGAAGGCTAGCCTGCAACTCCCTGGTAGCCCACTTCTCTCCCATCCTCCTTGAATGCCAAGCCTCCAAAGTCTTCAAATAGGGTGTAGGAGTGTAAGGAATGTCAGGGAACAAGTGGGAGAAGCATTGGTGGGACCCCCAAGAAAGTGGAAGATGAAAAACAGTAATTCTTGGCACTTTTGGGGAGCATACCGGTACTGTGTACCCGTGTTGTAAGCCTTCTGGAGTTCGGGGTACCGGCTTGCAGTGTTGGTACTCTTTTCTTCTCTAGACAAGTTTCCGTAGAATTGCCATAAATTTTTATCCAACCATCTGACAAAGCAGAAATATTGATACAATAAAGAAGACATCCAGATCTACAACTTTCATGTTTTACACTTTTTCAGATTCGAAGTAGATCATGGTAAAAAATGGGGAAGACAGTGGTATTGTGTTAAAATCCTTCACTCCAATGGGCAAAATCTTCCGAATGCATTTTTCCTTGAATTCTTCACCTTCCAAGCCATCCAAATCTCATATAAAGTGTCCATATCTTCACCACACATTCACACATAGTTGCAAGGTTATAAATCCAATCATTTATGCTATAATTGCCTGCAACATCGAAAATTCCACATGATTCATAATTTTGGCTAACTCTAAGTACTGAGATGCAAAAGTTGAATTAAAATGCCTGTAATGAGGCCTTCAAATATGCAATATTTTGTGCTCATCAGGTACCCCGTACGTCTTATACGTGATACCAGTACCTGAGTCTTCTATCTGCGAAGTCCTTTCCATTTTTCAGGTACTGATACCTAGCAAACAATGTGCTCAGGTATCGTTACCTATATGTCGTGGTACAGCTACCTGAACCCGTTGTCCATTGAGATACATGTACTTAAAGCTTTGGTGCCAGTACCTAAGCCCACTGGAATACATGTACTGGTACCGATTAGTCTAGGCACCAATACCTGAGTCATCCAATAGTGTGATACCTGTACTTAATCATTAATTACAGATACTTAGGCCAAGATTTTCCCCAATTCTTTTCAATTTCAACCTTTAACCATCCAATCTTTTCCTATCCACATTTGTACATTCATTAATATGAATTATACTCCACAAGAGTTCATTACAAAACCCTTTACATAATTTTACAAGTTCAAAACAAATTACAAGATTGATTTACAAAATGTAATTGAAAGTCACATCTCAACCTCTTCATCAACATGGGCCTAAGTGAGGGTCGACCACTGTTGTTTGTCTCGCACCTGAAATGTAGTTCCCATAAAGGATGAGTCACGCTCAATAGGGTATCTCCTAAATAGGCTACTCCTTAATTCAGATGCATATAAAATGTTCACATGCAATTTAACAATTAATCAAACATCCATTCAAAAATATGCAACTCATAAATGGATTTCCATAATGTCATGCCATGTGATGAGATGATACTTACACATGCAATGCAACTTGAGCCGTCCACTAGCTGTCATGACACATGCATTGTCATGCATATGCATCCGGGCATTTCAAGTCCCCACCATTGATGTTGAACATCCAACGACCTTTTTACAAAATCCCAAGTCTTTCGCGGGGAGGGTATTTATGGATTTCCATCAACAGGTACCCAACCAGCACAACATCTATAGACTTCCACCAATGACTCCACGTACACTGACACACTCTATGGACTCAATACTAACGGAGTGCATATCCAAAATTACCAGATCTTGCACCCAATAGAGAATCTAGCCCTTCGTACTAACCCCAACCCTTGTTTTCAATATAACTTGTGCGACTTAGTCAAACCAAGGTCCAACTTTTTCGAGCCCACGTATCAACCCACTAAAGATGTTATTTGATCAAAAATGTGTACACACACCCACACTCATGTCAAATGCCCACAAATATGATGCTACCCGTGCATATGCAAATATAATGAACAATTTCATTTCATATCACTATGAAATCAAGTTTTCAATTGCAAATACATCATCATGTTCAACATGTCATGACCATATTATGAACAATTTCAATGTCTATCAACATTTTCCAATTTCATAAATTGTCAATTATAGCATAAGCATATAATCACAATCCACAACATCACCAATGCATGTTATAACATCTTCAATGCATTTAACACACTTAATCGACATAGTAATTTTGTCCAACACTATCAAGGCATAAATGTAAACACAACATGCCTCATTAATCACATATCTCAAGAAATTGCAAACAAGCAACTTTAACAAAGCCTAATCATACAAAATTTGTTCTGCATGTTTATATACCCATTTTCATACTCTAGTTATACTAGGAGTATATTAAACAAGAGATTTAATCTCTAATCATGCTACCATAGGTTGAAAATAAACCTAGTTAGGAAAGGAACCTTACCTCTTGAAGTGTAATGTCGTGTAGGAGAAGTCCCAAATCACCCAATTCAAGCTTCAAAGACTTGATTTCAAGAATCCTGATCTTTAGACTTTGGCGAAACCCATGATCTTTGGTACATACTTGAAGCTTTCGCCGTGTAGAACACTTTTTGTTCTTGGCCGGAAGGAATCCGATGAACGAATTTCACTAGAGAAGCTTGGAGATCCTTGGTTTTTCTCTTTCTTCTTTACCTCTCTCTCTATCAAGAAATTTGGCTTTAAAATGGGGCAGAAAATTAGATTTTCTTCCCCTTTTATACTCCCCATTTACTTGGCTCATAATACGCCACACGTGCTTCCTTTGTTTGGTCCAATTTGTTCCCGAATTAATTAAATCTCGTCCCGTTTTATGTTCAATATATTTTATTAGAACTAACTTTAAATAATTTTCTGTGTTTTGCCATCAAATCTCGATCGCGCTTATTTTAGTCACGCGGCGCTCGATCTCATAGTAAAATGTGAAAATTCTGACTGTAATAGAATTCGACGAAAAATTGAATAAGTAACTAGATTTCGTGAGAAAAATCCAACAGTGAGATCCATTTCGTCATCCGAGTTCTACAAAAATTTAGATTTTCAACCCGTACCATTACGAAAAATTACCATTTTTCCCTTTCAAAATAAAATTTTAAATTTTCTGGAGGTTTTACATATGCTTTATTTCTTTACTCTTCTAATTCACTAATTTGAAGTTTGTTGGATGCACTTGCTTTATCTATATTTAAATTCATCATTTCGATTGCCCAATATGCTCGATGTTTCAATTGCACAAGTGACATAGTTTACCATAAACTAGCCGATAAGGATCCCAAAATAGTTTTATATTCAATGTGGTAAGCGTAAAGCGCATTAGTTAGTCTCAAGGACCAATCTTTACGATCTGGGTTAACTATTTTTTCTAAAATATATTTTGTCTCCCTATTGACTAATTCAACTTGTCCACTTGCTTGAGGATGATAAGGGGTTGATACTTTGTGTGAAATCAAATATTTACTCATTGGATTTTCAAAATATTTATTTCAAAATGTACACCTTATCACTTATATTTGCTAGAGGAATTCTGAATCTAGACAAAATATTTTCTTTTAAAAATTTTATGATCATTATTTCGATAATGAATTGCATCAAGCCATTTGAAAACATAATCGACAACGACCACAATGTACAAATGTCCAAAGGAGGGAGGAAATAGTCCCATAAAATTGATGCTCCAATAATAAAAAATTTCAATAATTAAAATAGGGTTTAAAGGCATCATGTTTCTTTTTGAAATATTCCCCAACCTTTGCTATCGATTACAATTTACACAAAAAAAATGTATATCTTTAAAAAGAGTGGCCCAATAAAATTCACAATGCAAGATTTAAGCTGCGATTTTCTTTGAAGAGAAATGTCCACCACAAGCTGCAGAATGACAAAAGAAAATAACTTGACCTATTTTATGATTAGGTACACGGCAGCATATTATTTGATATTTAAAATATTGGAACGCATAAGGATCTTCCCAAAAGAAACTGCATACCTCTCTTAAGAATTTTTTTTATCGATCAAAGTATAATAAAGAGGAATGGTACATATGGCCAAATAGTTAGCTATATCTACATGCCAAGGTACCTTTGTTATTAAGAACAATTGCTCATTAGGAAAAGTATTCTTGATCGGTGCTGACTCTTCTTTTGTATCATAATTCTGCCTTGATAAATGATCAGCTAACATGTTTTCAACTTCTTTCTTGTCTTTGATAATGAGATCAAATTCTTGAAGTAGCAGTGACCATTGCAGGAGACGTGGCTTAACATCCTTCTTTGTAAGCAGTTACTTTAAGGTTGTATGATCAGTAAACACAACAATTGAGGATCTAACTAAATATAATCTAAATTTATCTAAAGCAAATACTATAGCAAACAATTATTTCTCTGTTGTAGAATAATTCATCTATGAATCATTCAAATTTTTGCTTGCATAATAAATCACATAAGGTCACTTATATTTTCTTTGACCTAAGACCACCCCTACAGCATAATCACTAGCATTACACATTAATTCAAATGATAATTGACATGTTTCATTCCAATGAAATGTTACATCTTGACATAGAAGATTACACATTAGTTAGGATATCAAACTAAAATCTTTAATGATTTTTTTATAGAATCCTGCATAACTTAGAAATGATCGAACTTCTTTTACAGTCTTTTGGTGGAGAAAGGTTAACTATTAAATCAATCTTTGACTTATCAACTTCAATTCCCTCTGCAGAAACAACATGACCTAAAACAATACCTTGTGCCACTATGAAATGATATTTTTTCCAATTCAAAACAAGGTTTCTCTCCTCACACCGAGTAAGGATTTTTTCAAGAATTTCTAAACAGAATTCAAATGAATCACTATATTTAAAAAAAATCATCCATAAAGACTTCTAAAAATCGCTTCACCATGTCACTGAAAATGCTCAACATACAACGCTGAAAAGTAGTTGGAGCACATAACCCAAATGACATTTTTTATAAACAAAAGTTTCAAAAGGACATGTAAAAGTAGTTTTCTCCTAGTCATCAATTGCTATTTCAATTTGGTTGTAGCTACCCATCCAAAAAACAATAAATGCATGTCCTACTGTTCTTTCCAGAACTTGAACTAGGAAAGGTAAAAAAAAATGGTCTTTTCTGGTAAGAGAATTTATTTTCCTATAGTCAATACACATATGCCAACTAGTGACTGTACATATAGGGACCAGTTCATTTTCTAGACTTCTCGCTATTGTGACACCAAACTTTTTGTGTACTATTTGTGTAGGGCTAACCTATTTACTATCAGATATAAGATATATAATATCAACATCAAACAATTTAAGCACTTCAGGCCGAGCGACTTTCTTTAGATGTGGATTCAATCTACGTCGTAGCTATCGGGAAGTTTTAGAGTCTTCTTCCAACTATATACAATAAGTACAAAGAAAATGACATATTCCCTTAATGTCGGTTACTGTCTAACCAATTGCACTTTGATGATTTTTGATGACTCGTACCAACTATCTTTCTTGAAATTCTAACAACTTTGAAGATATTACTACTGGATAGGTTTCATCCTCTCCCAAGAAGACATATTTCTAGTTGGTTAGAAGTGGTTTCAACTCTGGTTTGGAAGCAACAATGTTGGACTCAACAGACATTGTTCCTTAAGGAAATAGTTCTTTAAATTTTGGAACCCAAGTTCCAATAGTTTACATATCTTCAATGGACTTGACATTATTTACAGACTCTAACAATGCATGTGACTCCTTTTATGTACAAGCATTCTCAATTCTGAATGCATGAAACCATTGGACTCCTAGGATCTTTGTACTGTAAAGGGGCTTTCTGTTGAATAATGGCACTAGCCTGTTGATGAGCGCATCATATTGCATATGTAAAGGCCTCATTACATGCATGTCAACTCAATTTTTGTATCTAAGTACTTAGAGTTAGCTGATTTTATGAATAATGTTGATATTTCGATGTTGTATGTTTTTATTGCTTAAATCATTGATTTTAGACCTTGCAACTATGATGGATGTGTGGTGAAGGCATGGACACAATACATGAAGATTTGGAGGCTTAAAAGTCAAGAAATCAAGGAGGAATTGGTGTTTGGGAACAAAGGCACCAGCTGCCACATCATTTGGAAGTAGAGACTCGGTTTTTCTCCATTTTGATCATGATCTGCTTCGAATCTAAAAAAATTTTCAAAACATGAAAGTTCTATATCTGGATGTCTTCTGTATTATTTCAAAATTTGAGCTTAATCCAACAGTTGGATCAAACGTTATGCCAATTCTACTAAAAGTGGTCCGTAGCAGAGAATGAACTGTACCGGTACGCGGTACCGGTACTTTGAATCCACTAGCCAAAATGTACCGGTACGCTCCCCTGAAAGTGCCCAGAACGACTTTTTTCTTGCTCCACTTGCTAGGGGGTCCCATCTACACTTCTTCCACTTGCCCCCCAATATTTTCTTACATATTTTCATGCCTCCCTTACACAAATTGAAGACTTTTAAGGCTTGACATTTATGGAGGATGGGAGAGAAGTGGACTGCCATGTGAGTTGCAGGCTAGCTCTTCCTTAGCCTGTCAAGGGCCATCATCGCACCTCCCATTGATGGTAAGCCTGTACACACCTTGGGGGGACCACCATGCACGAAAATTGAAGGCATACACTCCATTATATTCAGCATTGAAGAGCATTGTAAAGTGTGGCTACCTAAGCTTAGGAAATCCAAGGAAGAAGATGATGAATAGTGATTAGAAAGTTTATGTTTTTGTATTTTTCTCTCCATTCTAGTTGTAGTAAGCATTTAATCTCTTGTAATCTTTAACTCTTACACCTTAATGCCATTTACGTCAAGTCTATTCCAAGTTTAGTTACATGTTTTTTAGTTTACCATTGTTGTATGAGTTTTTCCACTTCAAGCTTTTCTTAAAATGAGTATTGAATATTTTTCTTCTTAGTTTAAGTTTTATTGCTTGAAGTTATGTTCTAAGCTTCATGTCTTCATTATGTCTATTTACATTATGTTTGTCTTTATTGCTAACATGAATAGCTAGATTTCTAGTTGGCTAATTCAAGAGAGACCTCCTCTTGAGTTTTTCATTTCAACTCATTCTCTTCCTTCCCTTATGAGTCCAATGGTTCGATTTGACGGGGTTAAGAGTGGATAAGTTGGTGAGCCTTTGTTATCCCGTAGGCTTAGCCACGGTTTATGCTTAGATACTCACCAATCTTGTCCCTAGCTTCCCCTGAATCAATTGTTCATTCATACTCTATCGGATGAGGGATTGGGGTTGAAACTGTATTCTTATTTGAGTGAATTCTTGAGTTTGCCAACATTTGTTTCTCATTGCATTTTCACCAAAACATACTCTACCAAACAACTTTCAAACAAAAGATTTTACACTTTCTCTTTTTGACAAAATCACCTTCACACACTTGAACTTTCCTTCCTTGAGGAGACGACCTTGGAATACTTTTCCAAGTAAAACACCAACATTCAAAAGACTCCTTGCGATTGGGGAGCACTTTTGTTCACATTTTATATTTCACACATTTTGTTCATTTCATTTCATATCACCATTCTGTTGCCCTTTCTCTTGCATGAATATGAGTGAGAGTGACACTCACTCACACATATATTTGAGGGTTCATGATAGGAGCTTAGGAACAACAACGTTTTTCATCAATCATTTTTGGCGCCGTTGCCGGAAAAGGTTAAGCGTCGAGTTCAAAGGTGATTTTGGACGGCATAGGTAAGTCTTGTGATTTTCATCATGGGCCAAGGTATGTCGTCTCAGTTGTAAATAGTTTGTGTTTTTTTTAATGTCTTATAATTTTTATGATAATGTATTAAATGCCCCATATTATGAAAATGTGTGTGAGATTTGTGATGAGTATGAACACATCACTAGTGAGTGCCCAATAAATGCCCCATGTTTTGAAAATGTTTGCGAGATTTGTGGTGAATATGATCACATCACTAGTGAGTGCCCAATAAATGCCCATTATTTTGAAAACGTTTGCGAAATTTGTGGTGAGTATGGACACTTCACTAGTGAGTGTCCAATAAATTATCCGGTTCAAGATTTTACAGGCGAAGGTTCTAATTCATTTTTGGCCTCCGAAATTTTTTATCCCAACCATTATGTTACACCGAGTTATCCGAGTTATGGTTGGGAGAATGAACCTCATAATTTTTCATCCATTCTCACACCACAAATGAATTTTTCCATTATCCAACATATGAGGACTCAATCGAACAAGAATTGGAAAATACTCTTTATGATTTTATGCAATACCAAATGGAATTCAATGCCCTTATTATATTGACTCATGCTATAATTACTATGTGCGAAGGACAACATCTTGAGTATAGTCAATGTATTAAGCATGATCACCCCAATGGAATGCAAATTGATGTTAAATCTCCCACCACTCTTGATTGTGAAAACTTTAATGAAGTTATTATCTCACATGAGGCTAATAAGCCCAAAGTCATTTTTCCATTTATGAGTGGTGTTGAGATTCACATTTCGCAACTTGGGGAGGGCATTGCAATGGAGTTAAGTGAAGAAACTTTTAAAGAAAAATTATATACTCCATGGTTTGAATTGCATAAACTTGCCAACACATCTATTTGATTGAGAATTTTGAATCAACATCCTTTCTATGTTAGGATAGATGGCTTAAGAAAGGCATTCATGCACCAAAAAAATGTTAAAACCAAAAAAATCAATGGGCGCAAGCTCATATCCGAATTGAAGCCGGATTGGCCCTTTTTGTTTTATTTTCATGTACATAGTAGTTAGATTTTTTTTATTGTTATATTTTCATTTTCAATGTTGTAATGTAGATTTTAGCATGAAGGTTGTTTACCTCTTCCTAATTTGGACTCATTTCACTTGAGCATCATTGTAGAAAATCTTATTGAATATCATGTTCCAGTCTAAGTTGGATGGTGTAAACAAGTTTTTTTGTGTTTTATTTTTTATTGATGAATATATAAAAAAATGAAAAAAAGAAAAAAAAAACAGGGTATCCCATTTCTCATTTTACTTTCATTTTTGTTATTGCATGATTCCTTGTGCATTGAGGATAATGCATAGTTTAAGTTGGGGGTGAGGTGCACCATTCACATGTTCCACAACTTTTTGTATAGAATAATGGAAAATGTGATAATTTTAAAAATTTTGGTTCCAATATTGGACTATATTCCCCTATCCTAATGGTTATGGGATTTTGTGACTAGTTGATCTTCATTTTGAACTTTGAATACATGAGCACATTATAGAATTTTATCCTATGTTAGAGTATCACATACTTGTTTGCTTTTAAACTCAACCATAAGTGCACCATGAACTTGTAATTTTGACAATTTATGGATTGAGTTCATATTTGAGTGATTGACTTGAATAGTGGAGATGAGTAAGAACCCATGTGAGCTTTAATGTCAATCCTTGTTTGGAGAGAGCTTACATTTACTCAAGGAACAATTTTTCAAATTATAAATTTGTTCAATAATCTCATTATGCTTGTTTTGGTTAGGTGCATTTGGGTAGTTGATTGGCTTTGTCTTGAAATGCATAATGCCCCTCCATGTTTATCTAGAGATGATCTTAGGCCATCTTTGACTTACTTTGAGCCTTAGCCTTTTTCTTGTGAAAAGTTTATCCCTAGTACCATAATTGAGCCTTAATTGTAAACTCGTTTCTATGCCACACATTAGACCAAGCCAATGAAAATGATAAATATCTACCTTACCTTGGTTGTTCCTAGAGCTAAGTATGAATGATCATAAATGAGAAGGAAGTATGATAAAAACTCAACAAAAGGGATGAATGATGTTGAAACTCAAAAGAGTTGAATGGAAAAAGAATGAGAATCCAAGGAAAAAAGAAAAAGGGGTGGAAGAAGAAAAGAAAGAGAGAAAAAAAGGAAAATGTTAAGGAAAAGAAGAAAAAAGAAACAAATAGTGGAAGTGATGATGTTAGCATAGAAATCCCATAAAAGGAAGATTTTTTTGAAATAAAGGACATTCACTCGGAACAACCCTCTTTGTTATCCTATATCTTTCATTTCATTTGCCTAGATATCACCCCAAGACCCCATTATAACCCTGAAAAGTCCTAAATGATCTAGAGAAGCATGGAGATGCATACTTTTAAAGAACAAGAAATGTTGATTTTGCTATCTAATGCCCTAGCATTCCTTTCATGAGATTATGCCAAGGTTGTTTAATTTCTATGCATACTTTATTTTTAGATTATATGTGAGCATACTTCGTTTTGAGCACAACATTCTATCTCACATATACACATGGAGAGCATGCCAAGATAATCATAGTGTTATTCATTGTGAGAGACACCCTTGGTGAGTTTTGCATCTAAGCTTAATTTGGATAGACAAAGTGAATGTGAACTCCGTTGTGTAAATGTTTAAATTACATGTTCATTTCACACACACATGAGTTTGAAAATGAATGTGTATGTGGATACTCTAGAATAGCATTTACGGCTATGATATGTCTCATGTGTGATTGGTTCAGGTGTTCGGATCAAGTAGTTGTTAAAATTCCATTGCTATTTAGGGTAAGGAAATATGCTTTAAATATCGAATACTAGGAGAAGAAGTTTGTAGGTACCTTCACTGAAAACCTTCACGAGACAAAATTCGTCCACTAGGAATCACCTAGGGGTTTAAAGGCTTGTTGCATGTGCTAAATGAAATAGCGGAATTAGTATATGTTATTTTGTTTGCTTTATTTTTACATTTTGTTTGCTATGGACTAGCAAAGCTTAAGTTGGGGGGTGTGATGAACGCATAATATTGCATATGTAAAGGCCTCATTACATGCATTTTAACTCAAATTTTGTATCTAAGTACTTAGAGTTAGCCGATTTTATGAATAATGTTGATATTTCGATGTTGCATGTTTTTATAGCTTAAATCATTGATTTTAGACCTTGAAACTATAATGGATGTGTGGTGAAGGCATGGACACAATACATGAAGATTTGGAGGCTTAAAAGTGAAGAAATCAAGGACGTATTGGTGTTTGAGAACAAAGCACCAGCTGCCACATCATTTGGAAGCAGAGCCTCGATTTTCCTCTATTTTGATCATGATCCGCTTCGAATCTGAAAAAGTGCAAAACATAAACGTTGTAGATCTAGATGTCTTCTGTATTGTGTCCAAAATTTCAGCTTAATCGAACTGTTGGATCCAAAGTTATGCCAATTCTACTAAAAGTGGTCCGGAGTAGAGAATGAACCGTACCAGTACGCGGTACCGGTACTTCGAATCCAGTAGCCAAACCGTACCGGTACGCTCCCCTGAAAAGTGCCCAGAACGGCTTTTTTCTTACTCCACTTGCTAGGGGGTCCCATCTACACTTCTCCCACTTGCCCCCAACATTTCCTTTCACATTTTTATGCCTCTCTTACACAAATTGAAGACTTTTGAGGCTTGACATTTATGGAGGATGGGAGAGAAGTGGGCTACCATGTGAGTTGCAGGCTAGCACTTCTTCCTTAGCATGTCAAGGGCCATCATCTCACCTCCCATTGATGGGAAACCTGCACACACATTGGGGGGACCACCATGCACGAAAATCGAAGGCATACACTCTATTGTATTCAGCATTGAAGAGCATTGTAAAGTGTGGCTACCTAAGTTTAGGAAATCTAAGGAAGAAGATGATGAATAGTGATTAGAAAGTTTACGTTTTTGTATTTTTCTCTCCATTCCAGTTGTAGTAAGATTTTAATCTCTTGTAATCTTTAACTCTTACACCTTAATGTCATTTACTTCAAGTCTATTCCAAGTTTAGTTACATGTTTTTTATTCTACCATTGTTGTATGAGTTTTTTCACTTCAAGCTTTTCTTAAAATGAGTATTGAATATGTAATACACCACATGCATATATTAATAAAGTAATATACTAGTTTAATAGTTCTTTTACATATAATGATGTAAAAATGAATCACATAGGTTCAAACATTAGAAATGAATAATTGGGAGACAAATGGATTTGGGACGTTTAAGTTTCAATGAGATTGGAAATAGTTATTAGATAAGTTTCTAAATGTTTTTAAGTCAAAATAATGTTTCCATTGAATCCGGAAGGTCGAACAACCTTGGGAAAGGTAATATGAGATGTATTAGAGGTTAGAAAGTATTCTCGAGTTAAAATCCACTTTAGAGTGAATTTGGGTAAAAATTATCTTGGACACCTTCTAGTATTTTGGCCATAACTTTTTATCCTTACATCCCATTGATCTAAAATTTTGACAGTAAATATTAGACATCTAGGGCTACAAAAGTGTATCTCATGAAAATTTTCCAATTCGACCTAAAAATGGGTCAAAACTGCCTTGGAAGTTGGAGGAAAAATCTGTCTGCTGAATAGTACCGGTACCGGGTACCGGTACCATATG
>CM042201.1:4281692-4293837 GCA_023539305.1 Ilex asprella | reverse complement strand
CCTCCTCTTGGGGATTCCATTTCAACTCTTCTTCATTCCTCCCTTTTGAGTCAAATGGTTCGGTTTGACGAGGTTGAGAATGGATGAGTTGGTGAGCCCTTGATATCCCGTAGGCCTAGTCACGGGTTATGCTTAGATACTCACCATTCTCGTCTCTAACTTCCCCCGAATCAATCGTTCATTCATGCTCAATCGGAGGAAGGCTTTGAGTTGATTTGGTATTCCCATTGGAATGAATCCTTTGGATTAGCCAACACTTGTTTTCTTGCATTTTCATTTACAAATACTACCCCAAAACATAAACAAAAGATTTTACATTTTCTTTTCACTTTTGCAAAATCACTTTCACAAAACTCCCTTTCCTTCCCTGAGGAGACGACCTTGGAATACTTTCCAAGTAAAACACCGACAACGAAAGACTCCTTGCGATTAGGGAGCACTTTTTTGCACATTCCACATTTCATTTCACACGTATTTTGTTCATTCATTTTCCACCATTCACATCCGTTGTTTCCTATCTCTTGTATCATCCCGAGGGAGAGTGACACTCCCTTCACACATAAGTCATACACATTTGAGGGTGGTGTTGAGAGGTTACGAACGACATTATTTTCAATCAATTAGTCTCTCAACACGTCCCAAATCATCAAGGTGATGTCAATCCTTGACCATTACATAAACTCATAAAAGCAGCACAATCTTTGACATCCCTAGATATTTCTTTGAGCCGTTGGGGTACACATTACAATGAAGAATCATATTCAACAACCTATAATCCCCATCTAGATGGCCATGCACACATTTTCCCTTGAACGTCACAGGATGCTTGTACATTTCTACAACATACTCAGAGGCATCCTTGACCACAAAAATGGTATGGGGATTATCAATCTCAGTGGGCTTCGGCCACTTATAGCTCAGGTAGTTTGCTAGGGAGGCTGGTGTAACATCAATCACCTTCACCTGTACCTTAGTCCTCATCAACATCAAATCAGCATCCATAAAACTCAATCCCAAATAAAAATCACAACATAGAGCTAAAATATGGCCATCAACATGCTTAAAGAAATAATCAAGTCCTCGATCAACAAGTACTTTAACTACTAGAGTCTTATCTAGGCTATCGACATCCACCATCCGCTCAAACATTACCCACTCTTCTCTATAATTTCCGTGTACCTGGGCTTCTTAGGCTTCTTCATTTTCTTTGCAATAGGAGGCGCCTCATCTTCCTCCTCAAAGCCTAATTTAACCACCATTTTTCTTTTCCATTTCTCTTTTGAAGAGGCTTGAGGGGAAGGAGTAGTCACACCAAAACTGGATGTCGTGCCCCTTCCCTAAGGTATCTTCTGGCCACCAAATGTTTTGGAATACCCACCACAATCAGATAGACCATAGTGATGAAGAAAGCCATGTAAAGAGTGTAAACTCAAAAGCTTCATCAAAGAGAGGAATTGAAGACAAAAACTTCTATGGGGCCATTTCCAAAACTAGGATCAAAGGTTGATTTAAAGAGTCATTGATGGATTTGAGGGTTTTGGGAGTCTCCTTGGTGATTTTTGGAAGACACAAAGAGAGAGAGAGAGAGATAGTTAAGAGGGATGGGTCTTAAGATTTGGAAGGATTGAAGTGTTTTCCTATCAATAGAACCATTTTATTATTTTTTGACCGAACAAGAATTTACTATTAGGAAGCAACTTTCGACCTACCGGTAGCTGACTTCAGAATTTCAAAAGTTTTTCTATATATTTTTTTATTTTTTCAAAATTAATTAAAAAAAACTAATTAATTCTAAATCCTAAAACTCAAAATATAACCAGTCAAATCCTTAATCACATCCCAATGTGCCACAAATTCTCAAGTAGATACAATACAATTTATGATACAAAATAACAACCACAATGGTAAGGAATTTAAAGCCTAATAAATAATCTAACAAAATGACAAATTAATTGCAAAAATAAAGATAAAAATCCATTTTCGTAGGTAACATGAATGCATTTAGCCTATACCCCAAGCCTTTAAACACCTAGGTTTCCCTTGGTGGACGAGTGTTATGTCGTGAAGGTTTTCAGAGAAGATACCTACAACTTTCCCATTGTTTATCTATCTAAAATTGAACTTATTGTTTTTCAATTACCATGAAATCAGGAATATACCATATTTACCCAAACTCATTAACATGCTAGTTCCTAAAGACTTCAAATCTATGAAAGAATATTCACAATCATATTGATACTCAGAACCCGTGTGTGTGTGATATGATCAAGCAACTCTAGAGATCCATCAATCCATATCCATATTCCTATTAGCTATCCAAAGTTAGTTTCAATGCCAAAACTCACCAAGGTTTCACACTCAAAAGGGAGTTCTTAGATTATCATTCCACTCATACGTATATGTGAGGATCGAATTTATGTATTCAAAATAAATTTTACTCATATATGTCCCAAATATTAAGTGCATGATTTAAATAAAAAGACCTTGATATAATCTCATGAAAGGTATATTAAGAGACATATAAGCAATTTAGTTGATATCTCATAAACATCAAAGCTTACACACTCAACCACACCCTCCAAAATCAAACAGAACTTTCCATGGTTGTAATGAGGTCTTGGGTGAAGGTTTAAGAAATGACGGATTTAAGGATTTAAAATGGGTTATCCCATAGACAACTTTCATATTCAACATACACTAAGCCCTTATTTTTAGCATATAAACTCACATCCCTTTTTTTTTCATTCACCAGCCTTGGGCTTTTCCATTTTTTCATTTTTTTTCAACATCTTTTCACACTTCTATCTCATTTTCCAAAAAAAAAAATTCCTTCTTTCATTTCTCATCATCTTTCTTTTTCATTCACTCTTGATTGAATGTTTTGCCACAACTTTCTACACATATCAAATGTACACACATCTAGGGATAACCAAGGTAAGATGTATACCTATATGTTTGGCTTGTTACTTAATTGAGGTAAGGAAATGAAAATTGAACATAGCTCAATTATGGATACTAGAGATAATGCAATGAAAGAATATCATATGATATTCTTTCATTGTATTATAGAGATATAACCAACTCATCTTTTAGAAAGTATGGCAAAGTGTTGCTCTTTATAGAGATATAACAAACTCATTGCTCCTATGTTCCTAACCAAAGCTAGAGTAATGAAATTATTGAAAAATAATGGATTTGAAGTGAATATCATAAGAGTAAATGTATTATAACCCTAAAAGAATGATAAACACAAAACTCACAAGGTTTATACATACATCTCTACTATGGATGTCAAACATTCTCAAAAACTGAACCTAGCCTCATAAATCTCAACAGAAATTGTATGCTCATTGTGAACATAGTTTGGGTTTCTAAATACCAACATGACCATGATATTCAAGCATAGACTACAAATCTCCAAAGTACAATATGTAACCAATTCGGGTATCACACAACATATCTAAATCTCACGGTTCTTAAGAAACAACAAGTATCCTTCAAATAAACATATTTTTTAAAAAAATTTCATTAAGTACAACTAACAACTACAAACTAAAATAAATTAAATAAATAAATAGGAGCAACACAGTGGTGTAATCTCTCCCCAACTTAAAATTTACATTGTCTTTAATGCAACAAAGAGAATGCAATGAAACAAAAAATATAAGGGAAAGAGAACACTTGAACACAACTACTAAACAAAACTAACTGCAAAATAACAAAAGAGAAAATTAGCATAAAAGAAAATAACAAAAAATAATTAAACCAAAAATAAGAAGTTAACTAAGAAATCTAATATACAAAAAGAAATAGTTTATTCAATGAGTTCTACCAGGCTCCAATTGCCCAATACCCGACTTCTCTTGGGATTTGCTTTCACCAAAGAACAGTTCTTGTTGGAGGTTCCCCTCCACACCTTGTAACTCCTGCTAGTTTTTTAACAAATCAGTTTAAAAAACAGTCTCAAAGTTATTTTTATTACATACATAAATAATCAAGCATAATTGAAGAGGATCAAAATTCATAGAAGTCTCAAACTTTTCTTCCACACACTCATCTATCTAGTCTATCTCACAAAACTTTCTTTCATCACCCTGTTGCTTCGCTATATGAAAAATATTAAATTCAACAATCATATTCTCAAAAGAGCATTTTATCACACGACTCCTAAAATTTATTAATGCATCAGATGTTGAAAGGAATGGGCATCCTAAAATGATGGGAATCTATGTAGGTCGGTTAACAACTGGTGTAGTGTCTAGTATTATAAAATCAATAGGGAAGCAAAACCTATCCACTTGATTCAACACATCCTCCACTACCCCCTCGGAAATTTTGTACTTTGGTCTGCCAATTGAAGAGTAATTGAACTAGGCTTCAATTCTCTTAAGCCTAACTACTTGTAGACCGAAAATGGTAGGATATTCACACACGCACCTAAGTGTAGAATTGTTTGTTCAACCTGAAAAATTCCCAATGGTAATTGTAATGGTGGGACAGTTAGGATCATTATACTTGGGTGGAGTGTTGGTTTAGAGAATAGTACTTACCTGGTCCATCATGAATGCCTTTTTCTGGACATTCAATTTGCTCTTGATAGTGCATAAATCTTTTAAAAACTTATCATATTAAGGCACTTTTTGGATTGCATCAAGGAGACGAATATTGATTTTTACCTATTTAAATAAGTTAAGAATTTTGGCTTAATTTGCCTATTTTGTAGGCATTTTCATCCGGCAAGGATAGGGAGCAGGAGTAGGACAATCAACATAATAAGTCCCTATAACCCTTGGCAGCTCAAGTGACTCACTATCCTTGGAAGTACCCTGAGTCTTTTTTTCCATAAGCTTAGAAACTTTGGGTGGGATAGTTTTATTGATTTCCTTAGCACTCCCAAGGGCAATTATGGATTTAAGTTGCTCCTCATTAGTTGTGACATTAGAACTCTAAATCCCATGTTGACCCTTGGGATCCTCTTGGGGTTGTGCATGAAATTTTCTCTTTTAATGTTGCATCATCCCCATAGTGTTGGTCAACTTGGTCATTTGAGACCTAAGCCATTTAGAGCTTGGTTGGTTTGGTTATTTATAGTGGTCTAGATCTAAATGAATTGTAGAGAACATCCTCGATGTTTGTCTTGTGAGGAGGCTGGTATGGAGGTACACTGGGTTATCCCTAGGGAGCAAACCCTAGTTGAGACGGGTGTTGTACAAATCCTTGTGGTTGTGGGTGCAAAGACTGATTAGTGGAAGATTGAACATGACCAGTACCATGTTGAACTGGAGGGACATATGGCATGGAGGTAGAGGGTTGAGTAGCGGTGTCATTTCTCTAACTAAAGTTCGGGTGGCTATGCCAACCCTGATTACTTGTATTGGAGTAGGAAGAATTTTGTTGCCTAGTCTAATTAAAGGCATTCATCTGCTCATGGAGGACCTCCTTATAAACTAGTAAAGTTGGGCAATCCTTCACGAAATGGTCAACCGATTCATATAAAGTGCAGGGATCCTCTTGAGGCACACTTACAACCTTATTTACCTTTCTTACCTCTAAATTTTCAACTTTCCTCAATAGATAAGCAATCATGGAAAACAACACATCTACTCTCGGAAAACATATATTCCACCCCCAACAGAGTGGGATGGAGTTGGCTACTTTGATAATTCAGAGGGATCAGAAATCTCCCAAGATTGGGCATTCTTCGCTAAACTATCAAAATAGTCTAATGCCTCCTCTGTCTCTTTACTTAAAAATTCATCATCACACATCATGTCGATGAACTGAAGATGAGCTGGTGTAATTCCTTGGTAAAAGAAACTCGCCAATTGTCATGATTCAAAGCCATGATGTGGTACGACATTTAAGAGATCTTTGAATCTCCCCCAATAGTCATAGAACTATTTATTAGATTTTTCGAAAAAATTTAATACTTGTTATTTCAAAGTATTTGTTCTATGAACTAGGAAAATTTTCTTAAGAAACATTTTTGCAACTCAACCCAAGTAGCCATAGTTCGAGGCTATAGAGAGTTGAGCCAAGTTTTTTTACTTGTCTTTCAATGAGAATGGGAATAATTTCATTATGGCCACTTCCTCGTGCATCTGCCCTAGGAACGTGCTAGCTACATCCTCAAATTTATTGATATGGAGGTAGAGGTTTTTCCTATCGACCCCATGGAATTGTGGAAGTAGTTGGAGCATCCCCAGTTTTACAACAAAAGTTTGTGCTTGCACAGATAAAAGTATACATGAAGGAGTGGAAAATGTGTGGGTTGAAGATAATCCCTCATCTCCTCACGTATGGGGCCACTGGGAGATTATTTCCAACATTCCTATTATTAGGACCAGATGGAATAATGGGAAACTGATTACCCTGGTTCCCTATTTATGGTGGGTTCTCATTGTTTAACCCTTCCATTCCTACAATGTGTGTGGGTTCAAGCCTTATGAGTCTATTGTGTAGTGTGTCTCTTACCCACATGCAAACGAAAAATAAATAAATAAAAACATACTATGCACAACAATAAAAAAGAAATAGCAGATTAAAAATTTATTACTACAAACAACGCACTTGAGCTTGCGATGAAAATCACAATACTTACCTTGGCAACCTCCAAATCACTTCTAAAAACACCTCGCCTTCCCTGGTAGTGGCGTAAAAAATGCTTGATCCTCAGAATTTTATTTAATTAACATGAATTCCCAAGCACAGGAAGGGGTATCATTTGTAACTTGGTCAATTACCGAGGTCGCCTCATTAGGGACAGTTGGTTCATATGGTGATGAAACACAAAGAAATAAAAAATTGGCATTCTGAGAGTATTTGAGAATTGGTTAGAAAAATTAATTAATTAAAGAAAAAACATTGAAAGAAAAGAACTGGTTGATCTATAGATATAAAACCTAGGTAAATTTAAATTTTTTCTACAAAAGGGCAAAATGGTAAATTTTTACTACAATGCGTATTTAAAATACTCATGTTCTAGAGCTCGGATGACACAATGGACTTTGCCGCTGGATTTGTATCCCAAAATCTAGTTGCCCTACCAAATTTCGTCGAATTCCGAGATAGTCGGATTTTTGCATGTCGTTCATAGCGACTGGGTGGCGGCTGACCTCGCAAAGGTTCCCACAAATAAATTTTTTAAAATTTATTTAGAATTGAATTAAAGTTAAAATAAAATTAATTTGAACTTAAATCGAGATGTAATGAATCGTTTTGGGACGAAAACGGACCCGAACAAGTGGGGGACACTTGGCGTGACTTGGGCCAAGTATTAAAATTATAAATAGGGGTAAATATTTGATATTTTGGCAGAAATATCTGCTGAAATTCTGCCAAAAATGTTTGGGAGAGAAAGAGAGAGAAAAGAGAAAAAGTTCAACCTTCTTTTGTTGATTCCCGGAGTTCTGTCGCTCGGATTGACTCGGACCAAGAATTAAAGTAGATCACCGCGACAAGGGCTACATAACCACACCAAGAATGAGTGATTTCACTGAATATCCAAGAGGATAGTTTAGGGAAATTAAGAGTTTTGGGAGCTTGAGAGGTGTTCTTGAAGCTCTAGCCTTCATTCTACGCTACAAGAGGTAAGGTTCTTCCTACTTTGATTTTATTCTTACCTTTTGGGCTGATTTAAGGAGGGCTGCTATGTGGCTGTTTAGGGACTGTTTTGTGGTTGTTTAGGGGCTGTTAAGGGGCTAAAATTATGGGTTGTTAAAGGGATGAAATTGTGGCTGATTTGGGTTGAGATTGTGGACTTTTTGGACTGATTTTATGGACTATTTTGGACTGATTTTATGAACTGTTTTAGACTGATTTTATGGACTGTTATGTGGCTGAAATATGGTCTGAAATATAGACTGTTATATGGTTGAAATATGGACTGTTATGTGGCTAAAAAATAGACTATTTTAAGGACTATTTTATAGCCAGATTTGGGGCTGTTTTGTGGGCATGTTATGTGTTTACATTTTGCCTTGAGAATTAAGTGTTATTGCTTGATTATGTAGTAATATACTTAGGGAATTGTGTTGAAGAAATGATAAGATATCCGTATTAATATATTGAAATTGTGACAAGTTTTTTGGAGGTTATATGAATATGGTATAATTGTCCACGATACATGATGAAATGTGTGATTTAAGTTGTCCATGTGACATTCATTGCATATGAGACGTGACATTAACATGCAATGACACATTACATTGCATATGCATGAGGACATCACATTCCATGGGTATGAGTGCATGGTTTAAAGCGAACACCACATTTGGTGATTAATAAGTGGGTTCCGTACCATTGGACCAAGGTTCAACAGAGTCGCACGGTCGCATGACATGGAAAACTAGTGTCGAGTATAGTAAGAAGGGCTAGACACTCCCTCGGGTGAAAAACCCGATTACTGGTTCATACACTCAGACAGTGAAAGTCCAAAAAGTGAAGATAGGATTGCGGAGCCGGCGGTGTGATTTCAAAATCCGCTACCCATAAAGACACATGGTTTTGTTTATGAAATGATCATTCGAAGTGTAATATCCAAAAATTTTGGTTTATAAACACATTACTTTTATTTCAAAGTGATCATTGGGTGTAATTCATAAATGACGGATTTTATTACGTATTAAAATTGTATTGTGTGGTGGGAGTTGGTGAAGATTCGAGTTATGATGCATGAATGAGTTTCATCTCATTTCTTAGCATGACATGGTAGAATTTCAACCTAGAATTGCATATTCTTACTTGGAATGTTGATGTGAACGTTAATGTGAATATGAATTGTTAAATGTGAACATTGAACGTGCACTTAGGTGGGGAGTAGTTTCTATAGGAATTACTCTACTTGGCGTGACTCACCTTATACGGAAAAATATTTCAGGTGCGGGATATACTCCAGTGGACGGCTCTCATTCGTGGCCGCAAGGGTGAAGAAAGCCGACTTGTGGCTTTTATAACTCCTTTTGTAAAACTTTTGGAGCAAACTAGTTTTCACATGTAATTTTATGTAATAGATTTGTAATTGAACTCATATGTATTGTTTTTAATATAACCTTGTATGTTTTATATGAGTATGGATAAATGGACATGGTGTGGTCAATTTTTACTTATAAATGGGGCACAACGGCGTGATATCGAGTTACATGCTATCCACAGGCATTCCGCGGGTTGATGGGTGATCAACGGACCCCTGGATTTTGAGGTGTCATAGTAGAGATCATCTCACCATGAATAGGTATGTTGACTAAAATTTGATAACTCTCTCAAGATTGTAGTCAACGTCACCCAAGTGGTAGATATTCTCTAAAAACCCAATTTAATAAATAACAAATGTGTACTCGAATCAATTAGCAAGATTATTACAATTGCAGTGATTACTAGAATTACCCGTGTCAAGTCCAAGTTGTTGACGGGTAAGCAAGAAGATATACAATTAAACATATTCCCAATTAACTTATTCAATTGACCCAAATAACTCGACAGCAGACTAGCCCTAGTTTTTAGTCGAAATTCCCAATTCATGGATGATAACACTTCATCCAATCAATCTAGTGAATGACTACTCACGCATGAAAAAAAATAAATTAAAAGTGATTGAAGAAAGCATCATTGTAAATTAAAGCAACGTGACAAGAATTGAATTCGTAAGTAAAGTAAATACCTTGTATTGAAATGGCAAAGCATTTAAATCTTTCATAGAAAGTAAACAAAAGTAATTGATTTGTAAAAATTAAAAACTTTAATTTAAATAAATCTTGGAAAGTAAACAATGGAGAAAAACTAAAAAGAAGAAGAAAGACTAAGAACCCCATGAGAGAGAAGAAGAAGAACAGTAAATTTAACAATGGAATGGTAGCCCCTTCTGTCTTGCAAGACTTGGGTATTTATATAAGATTACGTGCTTAAATTTTGATTTTTCTTTCCATCAATCATGGCCTTTAAAATCTTCAGCAGATTGCCTTCCTTAGGAGTCTTAATTATCGAATCTTCAGGAATCTACCAGCAGGAAGTAGAAAACAACCTACCGGAAGGACTGTTCATCGTTTTCCTCCTACTAGTTGCTATGTTCTTCCACTGGTAGGATGCCCCTCTGTCTCCAACCTACCAGTAGAACAATACTCACCTATCGGTTGGACAACTCTTTGGGTTGCACCTACCAATAGGAGTGATGACCTACTAGTAGAACCTCTTTTGGCTTCAGTTGTACTAGTACAAGACCTACCAGTAGAAATGGTCTTTTCTTCAATTATGACTATAAAGGTGTTGGCTGCACTCTTGGACCTCTTAGATCATGCTTCAAATCTTCTATGGCATTGAAACACGTGTTTATCCTTGTTTTCACACCAACTAGGGATAACTCGTGTCTGAAGGTACAGTGCAACGTAAGTGAGAAGTGATGGATTTGGGGAAGGGAAATTCAATCTAAGTGGTTTTGAGAGTGATATTGGTGGCCGTTGGATGAGTCTATTTGAGACTGCCGGATGAGCTTATTGAAGCCTACCCTATTTTATAATATAGATTCAACTACAAACACACAAAATCACTATGAAATACAAAACTCAACTAAAGTAAAGGAATTAAATGATTAGCATAACTAAAATGAATGGTTATGAAGCTTAGAATGCACAATATTATGCTCTCTTTACTTATATACACGTCCAAAATCTTTATATGAGTATAAGAACAACTTCTTTAGAAGTAGCTTGAAGACCATAGTCCATCACATCACCCCTCAAACCAAAATCTCGTGAAAAGCATCATATGTTAGAGAAATGCATGACATAATCACAAGTTTAGAAAGCACCAATTTATGTAACGCCCCAAATACCACTCTGGACAGCATTACATTCTAATAACCATTTAAGCATGAGAGCACTAAGTAATCCATCAACATTACATCAACAATTTATATTGTAACAAAATTCGGGCATAGTCTCCCTTGTACGGGGAGCTCTACCACAAAATCCAACCTGTGCAATTCTACTATAATGACCACACCGGATCCATTTACTTACCAGAAAATCAATTCATCAAATTTACATGTTATCCCAAAAGAATAGGCCAAGCTATGGCCTTTACATCCCCAAAATCTAATAACTATGATAATGCAGCTGAATTACAAAATATGGCTAGGCTTTACATTATTTCAAAACAGTCCCTGGTCTAGAACAAAAGGTAGTGTCCAGCTAAGAGTCCTCCCCAGGATCTACACTCCCGTCTTGCTGAATCTCCCAGGGTACGGGCTCCTCGAGCCCTAACTCCTCCTCAAGAGTACAATCTGAAATATTTGTAGATAGGGGGGTTGAGTACAAGACTCTGTAGGAAAATTCTTCTAAATTCATTCAAGGTTTTGAAATCAAGTAAAACAGGTAGGTCTCATTTCGAACATACATATCAATGAATTTTGAAAGAAAATCAGGACATTTTAAAAGATATCTCAAGTTTGTACAATAATAAGGAATTGAAAGAGAATAAAATCAACTTTAATTGGCAAACCATTTCCAACATAAACCAATCCGCCATACACAATTTTCACAAGTTATTGCGGAATCCCATACTACCCAAAACTCTTGGGGAAATAATATTTGGTACAATGAACAATAACTTCTATTTGGTACCACTCAAGTAGGCTGTCGCTTCTCATGAATCTACCCAACGATTCTACCTCGTTCACCCATTTATAATAACAACCACAGGCCAATTTAGGAAAGGCGTGTATCGTCTCATACGGCATTGACGAAATCCTTCCAAGGTGTCTAGTATACTAACCCTTTTCCCCGATATCCGTGAACAATAGTGGTCATTGTCACCACAATGATCCACTACGAGCATTAGGCAACCATCTCACCCCCCATTGGGATAGACTAACCTCTGACGCTCTACGGCAGTTTTCGAAGGTAATCCAAGTCCCTCACAACACCATGCACAAGAGTGACATACCAATAATATACTCAAATCCTCATATATAAGCAATTCCACAACTTTCCCAACTTTCACAAGCATTGTACATAATAAAACAATTTAAGGAAATATACTCATTTCGCAAATCATGTTACAAAAGACAAGTTTAAAGGAAATAGGCATGAGATCATCAATATTATCATTTTAATACCCAACACAAAGCTCTAGCATTTTAGAGATCAAGAGG
>CM042201.1:4217199-4281292 GCA_023539305.1 Ilex asprella | reverse complement strand
ATTGTACATAATAAAACAATTTAAGGAAATATACTCATTTCGCAAATCATGTTACAAAAGACAAGTTTAAAGGAAATAGGCATGAGATCATCAATATTATCATTTTAATACCCAACACAAAGCTCTAGCATTTTAGAGATCAAGAGGATGTGAAGGTATAGAGAGAAATCCATATTTTCCCCAAAAACTAGGGTTTGATGGATTTCAATCCATTATTTTGTTCAAATCATGTGAATGTTTGTAAAAATGCTAAGAAACAATGAACCCATAACAAATACATACTATTTAGAGTCAAAATATACATGTATAATAACCCTAACATCATTGGATGAAAATGAAAGAAAACCCCTACCTCAATGCTCAAGAGTTTTAGCCAAATACCCAAGCTTTTGTGTGTAAAGAACTTGGGCTTTGATCTTCCCCACTTGAAAATCTCCCTTGATTTCTTGTTTCTCCCCTTACTTCTTCCTCTCTAAGACACTCTCTATGATAGTATGGATGAAATGGGTTGCAAATGGGAGAGAAATTACCAAAAACCCGTCCCAGACACGTAGCCCTCGGTTTGGCCCGTCCGGACGCGTGTTTTTACCGTTCGGACGCGTGTTAGGCGCGTCCAGACGCGTGTCTATTCCCGTCCGGACGCATGTTTCTGCGCCCAAGTTTCTACCATGAGCGTCCGGGCTCGTGTCTATTCCCGTCCGGACGCGGGTGACAGAAATACCTTCAACGTCCAGTGTAGTTTTGAACTTTTTAGAGGTAGAATTGAAAAATTTTCGTCAAATAAACTTTTGTAGCCCTGGATGTCTACTATCTACTGTCAAAATTTCAGAGAAATTGGACTTAAGAATAAAAATCTTTGGCTAAAATACTAAGTGGTATCCAAAATATTTTATACCCAAAATTTACGTAATTTGTGTTTTTATTCCGGAGTACTTCCAAGCTTCCATTGCACCTCATATTACCTCTCCCATGGTTTTTCGACTTTCCGTATTCAATGGAAACATTATTTTGACCTAAAAACATTTAGAAACTTATCTCATAACTAATTCCAATCTCAAACGTCTTTAAAACTTAAACTTCGCAAATCCATTTGTCTCCCAATCATTTATTTCTAATGTTTTAACCTATGTGATTCATTCTTACATCATTATACATATCCTCATTTCCACAATAATTATCTATCATATAACTATATACATTTATAAAAGAAAATATGGGGTGTTACAATCCACCCCCCTTAAAGAAAGTTTCGTCCTCGAAACTTACCTTAAGTAGCGAACACATAGGGATACTTCTCCCGCATTTCATGTTCCGGTTCCCATGTAGCTTCCTCCACTCCATGGTGTTGCCACAACACCTTCACTAGTCGAATGACTTTGTTGCGGAGTACCTTCTCTTTGGCGTCGAGAATCCTCACCGGTTGTTCTTCATATGTTGCCCCATCTTGAATTTCTATATCCTCCTAGTTCACGACTGGCGTTGTATCCGATTGACACTTCCTCAACATTGACACATGGAACACATCGTGTACACCTAACAACTAGGTTGGTAATAGCAACTGATACGCCGCTTTTCCCACTACTTTGATCACTTCAAAGGGTCCGGTATATCTTGGCGCTAATTTCCCCTTTTTGCCAAATTGAAATACTCCTTTCTTGGGTGACACCTTTAGGAACACAAAGTCCCCCTCTTGAAATTCCAATGGTCTTCGTCTTTGATCCGCATAGCTTTTCTATCTACTTTGTGCCGTGCGTAGTCTCTCACGGATTAATTGGATCTTTTCCGTAGTCTCTCGAACAATGTCCGGCCCGATCAAGCTACTTTCTCTGGCTTCCAACCAACAAGTAGGAGATCTACATGGTCTTCCATATAATGCTTCATACGGTGCCATCCCGATATTTGCTTGGTAGCTATTGTTATACGCGAATTCCACCAACGGTAAATGATCGCTCCAACTCCCCTTGAGGTCTAACGCGCAAGCACGTAACATGTCTTCCATAATCTGAATCACTTTCTCGGATTAGCCATCGGTTTGAGGATGGAAAGCGGTGCTAAATTGTAACTCTGTCCCCATGGCTTGTTGTAGACTTTTTCAGAAACGCGCCACAAAACGAGAGTCGTGATCCGACACGATAGAAAGTGGAACTTCATGCAATCGAATAATCTCTCGAATGTACAGTCTGCTCAAGGTCTCTAACGAGTCTGTGGTCTTCATCCCCAAAAAAGTGAGCTGACTTGGTGAGTCGATCTACGATAACCCAGACGGCGTTATGCCCCCTTGAAGTCTGTGGAAAACCCAACACGAAGTCCATGGTGATATGATCCCACTTCCACTCCGGGATAGGCAGAGACTGTAATAATCCTCCGGGTCGTTGGTGCTCAATCCTCACTTGCTGGCATACCGTACACCTTGAAATGAATTTTGTTACATCCTTCTTCATTCTGTTCCACCAATATTATCGTTTCATGTCTCTATACATTTTTGTACTTCCTAGATGTATGGAGAACTTGGATTGGTGACACTCATTCAACACTTCTTCCCTTACTTGTTCATCATTTGGCACACATAGTCTTCCCCGAAACTGTAACTCATCACCATGAATCGACCAATCTTCCATCACTTTATTCCTCTCCACTTATCCCGGATAGTTTCCAACTCGGGGTCCAACCGTTGTAATTCCACAATCCTTTGTCGGAGAATTGGTTGGGCTACCAGGTTAAACAAGCATGGTCGATCATCTTGTCTATCGACCCACAAATCAAACTCCTCCAATGCCTCAATCATCTTCCACCGATGATCCATAAGAACATTGATTTCACCCCTAAACTTCCTACTCAGTGCATCCGCTACCACATTAGCCTTCCCCGGATGATAATTGAGTGTGAAATCATAATCTTCTAAGTACTCAATCCCGCTCCTTTGTCGAAGATTCAAATCTTTCTGGGTGAATATGTATTTGAGGCTCTTATGATCCGAATACACTTGGAACTTCTCTCTATACAAGTAACACCTCCACAACTTAAGAGCAAAGACCACAGCGGCCAGCTCCAAGTCGTGAGTGGGATAGTTATGTCCATGAGTCTTGAGTTACCTCGAGCCATAAGCAACTACCCTACCCCCTTGCATTAGAACACATCCCAGGCCTCATAGCGAAGCATCGGTGTAGACGTCGTATCCTTCCCCACTACTCGGTATAATAAGGATAGGCGTCGTTGTCAACTTCTCCTTCAAGGTGCGAAAGACTAGCTCACATGCTTGAGTCCACACAAATTTCTCTCTCTTTCTTGTGAGGCGAGTCATCGGCAGCGCAAGCTTTGAAAAGCCCTCCACAAACCTACGATAATAGCCGGCTAACCCCAAGAAACTACGTATCTCGGTAACATTCTTCGGTGGTTCTCATTTCATTACGGCCTCAATCTTTGCGGGATCCACAACTATTCCTTGCTAGAACACAACATGACCAAGAAATTTTACTTCCTTCATCCAAAACTCGCATTTACTCATCTTCGCATATAATTTATGCTCCCTCAACGTCTGGAGTACCACGGAGAGATGATGTGCATGTTCCTCTTATGTCCGGAAATAGATCAATATGTCATCAATAAACACAATGAAAAATTGATCTAGATATGGTCGGAATACCCTGTGCATCAAATCTATGAAGGCTGCTAGAGCATTAGTCAATCCGAACGGCATTACCGTATACTCGAAGTGACCATACCAGGTATGAAAAACAGTCTTAGGAATATCTTCCTCCTTAATCCGCAACTGATGATACCCCGTGTGAAGATCAATCTTATAGTAGTACTTCGAATCCCTCAACTGATCAAATAAATCATCAATGCGTGACAAGGGATACTTGTTCTTCACCGTCACACGATTTAACCATCGATAATCCGTGTATAACCGAAGTGTTTCATTCGTCTTCTTCACAAAGAGGACCAGGGCTCCCCAAGGTGAAGTGCTCAAACGAATGAAACCAATTGCCAACAAGTGGTCTAACTATTTCCTTAGCTCCTTCAGCTCTAAAGGCGCCATCCGATAAGAAGTAATAAAAATAGGTTCGGTCCCCGGATAGAGATCAATGGCAAACTCAATCTCTCTCTGTGGCGGTAACCCGGGTAATTCCTCTGGAAAGACATCCGAAAAATCCGATACTATCAATAAAATACTTGACTGAGATCTATCCTGATCCTCTCGCATCAAGCTAGCCAAGAAACTCAAGTGGCTCCCAGCCTTAGCTTTTAAGAATTTACTTTCCATAGTAGGAAATGGATGGGAAGAGTTTCGGTCATTCACAAAATGGAAAGCCACTCCGCCCGGTAATTGGAATGTGATTCTCTTGCGAAAGCAATCCATCACTTCCCGAAATGTGGACAACAAGTCCATCCCAAAGATAACATTGTACCCTTTCATATCTAATGCAATCAGGTCTACAATCAATTCGTGTTCCCCAATACGAAACACACAACCTTTGCAGACTCGGCTAGTACCCAACTGTTCTCCCGTAGGCAAGTCAACAGTCAAGGCATGTTCTAACTTCTCGAAACTCAATCCCAAATTCATAGCATATGCAGTACGTATAAAAGAATGAGTAGCATCGGGATCGAATAAGATTCGGGCCCAAGAATTATAGAGAAGAATGATACCTTCCACAACGGCATTGGAGGCATCCTCCTCCGGTTGGGTTAAGGCAAATACCCTCCCCGGATTGGCATCACCGGGGGCTTGAGCTCAATGGTCTCGGTGGTGGAGGGGTCCTATTTGCATTTGATGGCACGGCTGATTGATTGGTCTTGGGTGGAAGCGACAGACAGTTGTTTCGAAAGTGCCCTACACCTCCACATGCAAAGCATTGACGAGGGTCAGTGCTTAGTCTAGTCGGGACATGCCCCTCTCCTCGGACTGTAGGAGGTCTCTGTCCCACCGCCTGATCGGGGCGACGGTATGGTAACGCCCTCGGTGCTCCACTGCTACTGTCACCTGTACGGATCGAGCCTCCTCTAGCATAGCTCTGTCTCATCTGAGAGTCATTAATGTCTCGCTCCACCAATGTCGCTCTGTCAACCAAATCTCTGTACTCTCGGATTCTGAGTACAGACCCTGCTCGAAGCGCTTGGCCTTCCTATCCTTAGTGGAGATGAACTCTGAAGCATAACGGGATAGCTCATTGAACCACCTCTCATACTCAGCCACGGTCATGCTACCCTGTCACAAGGCTAGAAAGTCTGCACTCATCTTGTCTCTGACAGACTCTGGAAAATACTTGTCGTTGAAGCTTTGCTCAAACTCCTCCCAAGTGAGCGTATCAGTGTCCCTCCTCTTCTTCATTGACTCCCACCAGTAATCGGCCTCCCTTTCTAACAAATAGGTAGCCAAACCAACTCGAAGGTACCCGGCGATCCCCATACCATCACAAATTTTTTTCACCCAGCGGATCCATCTATCCGCATCTAAGGGATTGGAGCTCCCTTGGAAGGTGGGTGGGTGTTGCTGTAGAAATTCTCGAAGAGCCACCATCCTTCGGTTCTCATCTCAATTGCCCGGCACTTGAACTAACGGACAAACTCCACCGTTGTGGTGGTTGTTCCCGCCTTGTTGTTGCACTAGGGTGGTGAGTTCCCTTAAGCATTGGTAAATACCATTCATGGCATTGGGAGGTGGTGGAGGTGGTGGGTGTGCTTGATCACCACGTCCCCGTCCACGTCCACGTCCTCTTTCTCCTTCCATTCTACACATTAATTCATAATTAAGTTTAATTGATGTACAAGAGAACCTAACTATAGCTTTAGCTAAGGCATAAGACTAGTGAAACATTAAATAATAGGTAATTTCACCCTAGACCTAACTCCCTAGTGGACATCCATAACCTACAGCTCCCATGTAAGACCTAAAACCTTGGCTCTGATACCAAATCTGTAACGCCCCAAATACCACCCTGGACAGCATTACATTCTAATAACCATTTAAGCATGAGAGCACTAAGTAATCCATCAACATTACATCAACAATTTATATTGTAACAAAATTCGGGCATAGTTTCCCTTGTACGGGGAGCTCTACTACAAAACTCAACCTGTGCAATTCTATTATAATGACCACACCGGGTCCATTTACTTACCATAAAATCAATTCATCAAATTTACATGTTATCCCAAAAGAATAGGCCAAGCTATGGCCTTTACATCCCCAAAATCTAATAACTATGATAATGTAGCGGAATTACAAAATATGGCTAGGCTTTACATTATTTCAAAATAATCGATAGTCTAGAACAAAAGGTAGTGTCCAGCTAAGAGTCCTCCCTGGGATCCACACTCCCGTCTTGCTGAATCTCCCAAGGTACGGGCTCCTCGAGCCCTAACTCCTCCTCAAGAGTACAATCTGAAATATTTGTAGGTAGGGGGGTTGAGTACAAGACTCTGTAGGAAAATCCTTCTAAATTCATTCAAGGTTTTAAAATCAAGTAAAACAGGTATGTCTCATTTCGAACATACATATCAATGAATTTTGAAGTAAAATAAGGACATTTTAAAAGAGATCTCAAGTTTGTGCAATAATAAAGAATTGGAAGAGAATAAAATCCACTTTAATTGACTTTTATATTGAATGAAAATTCTCTTCCAATAACAAAAGGTAGTGTCCAACCAAAGAAAATTCAGAAGATTATTCCCTATAAAAATTGGAGCTAAGCAAGGGAGAGGGGATCAATCCTTTACTACTTTTTACATGTTTCTTTCTTTTCTTCTCTCCAACCTTAGCATCTAGGATTTTTCTTTAGTTTTCTACCAGTTTTTCATTGTTATTCTTCTTTTATATTTACAAATTATTGTCTTTCTTTAGTTCTTAAAATCCCTAGCCAATAAACTCTCCAAAGGAGTCCTTGTTGGAATAAAACACGGATGAACCGGTAGGAAGCAAGTCCCGACCTATCGGTAACAAGGTTTCTGCCCAAATCTACCAGTAGCTCAACTTCAATTAACCAATAGCAGACTTTCTATTTTAGATGAAATGGTAGGTTAAATATGAATGAATTTGTAAAAAAGTTTCTACCTTGAATGGACTGGTAGCATTTCATTGCTACCGGTAGAACTACTATCTAACACTAGATGAACTGGTAGAAAACGTAACGGTAGAACTAGCCTTTTTCCTGAATTTCAACTGCAATGCTCCTGGCTCGACTTCTAGCTCACCTAGCTTATCCTCAATGTCTTTCAAAGCATAAAACTCAATGTAAACATTGTCCCTTACATCAATTCACCTACAACCACAAAGATTCCTTGTAAAACACAAACCTAAACTAAAATAAGACAAATATATAAGAAACAACACTAAGATGAATGATATGACATGTAAAATATGCAATATTGTGCACTCATCACACCGCCAACTTAGGATTTGCTAGTACCTTATCAAACTAGAAATAAAACAAAAATTAAATACTTATATTACACATATAAATTCCAAAGCATAATCCATCACATCACAACATGCTTGATCGATTTTCCCTAATCTCCAAACATGAACCCAGAGTGTAAGTATATGGCTTATACGAGTTGGTGAGTGTCACTCTCCCTCGGGTTCGATGCAAGAAATAGAAAAAATCATGTGCATGAACAAAAAAGTGTGAATGCAAAAGTGCTCCCCAAGCAAAGAGAAACTTGCAATATTGTGTTTTACTTGGAATGGGTATACCAAGGTCGTCTCCTCAAGGAAGGAAATGTCAAATGTTTTGGAAGGGTGATTTGTAAAGAAATGAAAATTAAAAAATCTTGTGAATTGTGTTTTGGTGAGTTGTGTTTTGGTAAAAATGCAAGAAAGAAAGGTTGGTTATTTCATAAAGGTCATTCCAATGGGCATGTCAAATCAACTCAATTCAGTTAACCAATGGTGTCTCTGTGTTTGATTGATTCGTAGGAAGTGAGGGACTAATATGAATGTGTTGGAAAAAAGCATACCCCATGACAAGTCTACGGTGTATCAAAATCCTACAACCACGTCCGCACTCAACCTAGTCAAACCAAACACTTTACACTACGAGGAAGAATAAAAGAGAGTCGACTTCACATACCCAAAATGAAATTCCTCTTGGATTAGCCAACTAAAAGTTTAGCCACCCATAATAAAGGCAAGAACAAATGTAATGTAAAAAAACATGGTAGTGAAATGGAACATGAAACTTGTATTGATTCAATGAAAGATTTAAACTACAAGAGCAAAGTCATTCATAACCAAAATACAAAGCTTGAAGAAAAAATACCCAATTGTAGAAATGGAAAAGCAAGAACACTTAACTAAGCTTGATTATAACTTAAATAAAAGAGTTTAGAGTGAAAGAGGGAAAGATTACAAGTAAAATAAAGCTTACTACAATGAAAATGGAGAAGGAAATGTAAAAACCTAACTTTCTCTCTCTAAAACTTCATCTTAAACCTTGGAGTTTCTCTCACTAAAAGCATGTAAAAATCTGAATAATAGTGTAAGAATCCCTCAATTTTTTGTCCATCCTCTCTTCCTTAGCATATGTGAACTGAATTGGAATGATTGGATAGAGGTTGCACACTTCCACAAGCAAGTTCAGTCCAAGCATGGTTTTCCCTTGCTTCACCAACCACCTTTTTCTCTCTCTTGCTTCTCCCCTCTCTCTCACTTCAAATATGACTTTAGGGGTTAGGAGAGCATCATGTGGTGTCAATCATGTTAGATTATGGCTTATAGAACAAGATGTGGGCCCCTAGAGTAGGTGGAGTTATGTGAGTAGTTGTTTGGCAAATCTGGGCAAAACCTATTAGTAGGTTTTTTCCAATAAGATTTTCTACAGGTAGGTTTTTGCATGGCTGGGGTAGAAGAATTCCAGTAGCATTTTCTATCGGTAGGTTTTGAATCTTCTACCGGTAGGTTATGGTTGACTTCTACATATTGGTTTAGGTTGACTTCTACGCATAGGTTTTGTCTTGCTTTTTTGTGCTTTCCTTGGTTCCTTGAGGTCACGAGTCATCTATTAAGCAATCATTTCTTCCCCATTTCCTTTGAGCACTTGATGGAATGCTTTATACAGGACCTTACTTGTTCTTTACCTACAATCACACAAGTCTCCATTAATTATGAATTTTGAATCATTTCCCCCAATTTTCACCACAAAAAAGTAATATAAGTGCAAAAGAGATACATGGTATGCAATATTCTATACTCATCACACCCCCAACTTGAGTTTTGCTAGTCCCTAGCAAACTTTATTTTCAAACTACTACTACAAAAAAACAACAATTCCATTCCTGTTAAACAATTCACCAATCAAACAAATACTCAAATCATAATGCAATTATGTACATGAACTTGGGAAAAAACGAAACAAATAAAATGTGGTTCTTTCATTCATAACTTCATGAGGTTCAGTACAAAGATCTTAAAACAAAAATGGCCTGTGATCCTAGAGATTCTTCTACTAGGCCGACTAACACTAAACCACATTGTGTAATCTACCAAAAACAACAAAACAAGAGTGGTCTCTCCCTATCACTTCTCCTTTGCGTCGTCACCTGACTCATCATCATCCCCTCATCATCATCATTGGTCTCCTCATCACTGGAATCCTTCACCTCTAAGACAGTCTAGCCCATATAGGCAGAAGTGGATGGCCCAGAGATGGAAGGTGGTGACACTTCAGGGATAGGCTCTCCTAGGAAAGTCCTCTCAAAGATCCTGGTGACCATTAGCGTCAGCAGTTGCATAGTCTCACTAAAATCGTCCAGCCTCCCCTTGATCACATTTAGGGGCTGAGGGACCATGCTCGGTAAGCAGCAGTGGATGTCCAAAAATGTGGAAGGTTCCACTATAGGTGGCTCGGCTCTCGGTGGCCTAGTTTTCTCTTCCCTCTGGGCAAATCCTCTTGTCATGAACCACTTCTTCATACTGCTACACTTGCCTATAGCTTCAAACTTTGGCAGGAGGGCTACATCGGTGGGGCTACCCTATACTTTGTTATGGTGGCAGATCTTCGTGACAAGGTTGGCATAAGGGAGATTCTTCTTCGGCTTATTAGTCTGGGCGTACTTCTTCATCACCTCCCAAATCATGAAGGCAGTATCCATCCTCTTGACCATCATGAAAGCATAGAGAAGGCCTAGATTCTCATCCCCTAGAGTCTTCTCCCCACCCCGAGGTAGCAAATTGAAATGGAGCACCTTATTCATTACCCCGAAAAGTGCTTGAGTGCCCTAACTTGGATTTTTCCCTTAAACTACGTCGGGTCCTCATATATCAAGCTTGCATATTCCTGAAGTGATTTCCTCCTTTGGGTATTGTGAGGATAGACCATGGTGTTTGGAGGTGGTCTTTGGTAGCATTCACAATGACTCCCGGGGTGATCTCCATCACCTTTCTTCTCACATTGGTTTTCAACAAAAATACATGCTCATCCACCACCCCTAGCTTTTGGTAGAGCTCCCCTACACATGGGAAGCACAAACCCCCCCATGGGCTTGAACCAGACATTGATGCTATGGCCCTCTATCACTTGGACCACTTCATCATTTGGCCCAAGGGTAGGCCTATCTACATGCCGCTCACATGTCACATTTTTCTCCTTTATACTCTTCGTGTGAACATTAATCTTTTGCTTTTTTTGTTATTCCCCACAACTGGGGCCTACCTCCATGGTCCTCCTGTGGGCTACCGTTCTTGTAGGTGGTGGAGAACTGGGCCCCTTTTTCTTAATTCGTGTCGTAACAATAAAAAATGCCCTTAGGGCAATAAAAGGCAACAACTAACTCCATAATTCATCTAAAATATCAAATGAAGCGTGAGAAGACTTACCCAAACAAGCCATTACTTCAAATTCCAAGCCTTGGGTGAGAATCGAGGTCTTTGATGGATTTTGGAAGCTTTGTGGAGGAAAGGTGGGGTTTTGTGGGAAAAAGTCAAGGAAGTGTGAAGTAATCACTTTGATCAGTGACCAGAATCACAACTTTGGGAAAGATAATTGGGTGATTTGATAAGTGCCCAAAAGTTCTTTGAGTATTTGGGAGGTTTTGAGGGAGAGGAGAAGGTTTTTAAGGATGAGATGGGTGAAGAATGTGAAGGGTTTCAACAAAATTTCTGATTTAAAACCCTCATTTTTGAATTTCTGGGTGAAACCTAACGGTAGAATGTCAAAAACCTATCGGTAGAACAGTGCACTCGACAATTTCTACCGGTAGGTTTTTGCAAACTTCTATCTGTAGGTTTCAACATTTTTTCAAAAAAAATTCCTATGCTCTCTTCCTTACCTCCACTTCAAGTTTATTTGAGTCCAACACATTCCAATGACCTATTTACAAACTCAACTCCACAAAAAATATGAGCTATGCTAGTGAACCAGAATGTGTGATCATGCCCGAATTCATTTACAAAATTGCAATGCGATTTGAGTTTTGATGCTTTCAAAACACATGACATGAAATTCTAAATTCATCAAAATGAACACCCAATATGTAAAGCACAAACTAAAATACAAAATACATTCCTATTCCTTACTCATATCTAAAGTTTGAATAATATTTCCATATCCTACAAGCATAGGGTTGCCTGACACAATTTTCAAACATCCGAACCAAGCACACATGAGTTTCATAATGGCTTTAAATGTTATTCTAGAGTATAAACCTACACATTTGTTTTCAAACTCATGTGTGTGTGAAATGAACATGTAATTTAAGCATTTACTAAATGGAATCGACATTCACCTAGTTATCCAAATTCAACTTTGATGTAAAACTCACCAAGGGTTTCTCTAAAAAATGAATAACTGTAAGATTATTTGGCATGCTCTCCGTGTATATATGTGAGATATAATCTTATACACAAACCAAAATGCTCACATATAATCTAAAAACTATGTGCATGCATAACAATTGAAACAATTTTGACATAATCTCATGCATGGAATGTTAGGGCACTAGATAGCAAAACCAACTTTTCTTTTTCATTTGAAGTATGCTCTCACCATGGTTTCTATAGATCATTTAGGGCTTTAAAGAGTTGTAATGAGGCCTTGGGGTGACACTTGGGCTGAGTGAAATGAAGGGTAGAGAGAGACATAAAGGGTTATTTTGAGGGCTTAACCTTTATTATAAAAATTTCTTTTTTGTGGAATTTTTAGCCTTACCCCTTCTCTTTACTTTTTGTTTCTTTTCTTCTTCTTTCCTCAACATTTTTATTTTCATTTTTCTTTCTCTTCTTTTTCATTCAAAATTTTGAATTCGGCACTATTTATCCCTGTTTGGGTTTCCTCACCACATTTCTTTTACTTTATGATCAATCACAGTTAGTCTTGGAACAACCAAGGTGTGGTAATTTTAATCATTTTGCATTGGATTGGTCAATCATGTGGCATGGAAACGAATTTTCAATTAAGGCTCAATCACGGCACACGAGATAGATCTGTCACAAGAAAAAAGCTAAGGCTCAAAGCAATTCAAAGATGACTTAACATAATCTCTAGATAAGCACGTGGAGGCATATTGACATTTCAAGACAAAGTCAATTAACTATCCACATGCACTCTAACAAAAACAAGAATAATTAGATTATTTAATAGATTTTGAATTTGAAAAATTGTTCCTTTGAGTAAATGTAAGTCCCCTCTAACAAGGATTGACACTAAAGCTCACATGGGTACATATTGCATCTCCACTATGCAGTTCAAGCTCTAAAATGTGAATTCAATCCATAAATTGCCGAAATTTCACATTTAAGGTGCACTATAGTTGAGTTCGAAAGAAAATACATATGTGATATTCGACATAGAATAAACTTCTATGATGTGCTCATGTATTCAAAGTTCAAAGCGAAGATCTAACTATCACTAATCCCATAACACTTTGAATAGGGGAATATGGTTCAACATTCAAATATTTTTCACAAAATTTTTTAAAAATTTTCACATATTTGTCAACTTTTCTGCACAAAAAAAATTCATAGAATATGTGAATGGTGCATTTCACCACAAAATTGTATTATCGACAAAAATTTTGGGGTATCATACAAATTGTGCGCCTCAACCCCACTTGAATTATGCATTGTCCTCAATGCAACAAAAAGATATGGAATTTCAATGATGAACTTAAAAAGATAAGAATGGTAAGAGAACACCTCGCAACAAACTTTGACAAAAACACCACTATATGCAAATGGGAATAAAGAATATTATGCACATATAAAAGTAAGTAAACAATTAAACTTGCAAAGTAAAGAATAAAAGAAAATAACTTTACACTAGAATTTAATTGAACAGTTATGCTTCAACAAGGTCCAGATAGACCGGATCCACCAACTCCTCTTCCACAGTTTGAATTTCAAAACCCTCGAAGAATTGTTTAAGTCTTTGGCCATTGACCTTGAATGACACTTTTTGGCCACGGATCTGTTAGGTTCGGCTACCTTGACAATATAGTGGACATCCAAACATGATCGGATTTTTCCCTTGAAAAATGGAGGGGCGAGAATCATACAAAAGCACTTTTTGGCTGGACTCAAATGTCTTTCTCAAAATAGATTCGTCATGGAAATTTTTTGCCTTTTCTCTGTGAATTTTTGAGCTATCGTATGCATCTCTACGAATTTCCTTCAATTCATTCAACTCCAACTTCCTATGTTCCCCAACTATTCTCAATTTTATACTCTTTTGACATGTGATAGTATACTTAAGAACCATAATTATCTTCAAGTCGTATGTATTTTTCTTTATTTGTTGTATTATATGTGAATTCGAGAAAGGTAAAGATTAACATTAAAATATATATTTCCCTATGAATGCATGTTCATTTATGCACAGTGGACATGTATCCACAAAGTATCTAGATATTTTACTTTCATCGGATACATAAGGTAAGTATCTGACACATATCTTCGAATATCTGATGCATATTGTATCTGATACAGTTTTCAACACAAAATGCGTTAATTTTAACAAAGTATTTTGTACTACGCAAGGTTTACCTCTCCATTCTTGAGTAGATTTTGAAACCAAAGGCTTGAAATATGATGCCACATATGGCCACACACTTTTATCATTTGCTTCAGATACACAAAAAACCGGTGAAAATTGGATTAGAAAATCCTTTATATAAATTTGGCACAATCAAACATATGATTTTGGTGCAATTAAGGAATTTCAATTTATCCAATTGGGAAGTGTGCTTTAGTAAAACGAAGTTATTGCATAATCATTTCTTCCTGCTTATCACAAAAAGTTGGCTCTAGGAGCAATTAGATCTCAATTTGAATTATCTATTTTGTTAGAAAATTTATTTTAGTCGGTTAATTTCATGAATACTTATTTTAAATCTCAATCTAAATCTATAATTATGATGTTTCAAAGATCAAGTTCTAAAAGCTTCGAGTAAGGAAAGAGTTCACGTTTCAAAGTCGAATAAAAAGATCTCCAATGTAACTTTAAGTGCTTAGGAAAAATAAAATGAACTAGAGACCTAAGAACCTTTAGTTTATTTTAAAAACATGGCTCATTAGGTTAATTGAATTGAATTTAGAATTATTCGTGACTCTTAGGCTTTTCATAATTTTTTTTCTTTCTAAATATCAAATGTGTTTTGAAAACAAAATTTGAGTCTTGTATCGAATCCTATTTGAGCAACACTCCTTAGAGCTCAGCATGTCAAATTTTTGTTTGGTTTCTAGCTTAAGAACCGACAGTGATCACCCTCAGCTCACTCGCCTTCAGTTAGAATAGTCTCACAACGTTTAGGGAAAAATTGGAGAGGGCTGATGAGTTGGACAGTAGATAATGCCCTCTTGGCCGCTTGAGAGACTTGCAGACGACTTAGGCAGTCCTAAGACGACTCGAGCGATCCTAAAATAGCTTGAGAGGTCTCTACTGCATTTGAATGGATTGAATCTTTTTCTCATTCTAGTAACAATAGCCATCCCACATCTCTGTGATTGCGAATTTAGGTTTTCTCTTAGAAGACTAAAAGTTACCTGCTAAACTTTTAGAGAGCCAAGAACAACCCTAGATCTCTAAGATCCAAAGGTCAAACCATCTCGATTCTTCCAATTCAACATCACATATTGAAGAAGGTGATTTTTCATGGTGTTTTACTAAACTCACATTAGTCGTGTGCATACTGATAGCCTTGGGAGAGCATCATTAAAGATTGCTCGAGACCTAGAAGGCCAGTGAGCACGTCCAAGTGAAGCTATTAAAGACTTCGGTGGGTGACTCCGTAGGAAATATTGACAAGGAAATGATCATCTAATCATTAAGGAATAGATTGAATTACAAGACTCAAGTACTTGTAATTTAACTTTCGAGTAACAGACTAGGCTAGGTGAACCGAGATCAATTCGGCTATTTTTTCCTAAAGGGTTCTCACACAAATAATTGTTTGTGTTGTAGATATTCTTATTCTTGCTTTAATTTAGCATACACACGCATTTGCAATAGCACACACCATATATATGATGTATTGAAACTTGCATTGCACATTTATTCGATTCATCATTGTGGTTGTTTTTTGTGGAAGTTGGTTTTGGTGGAGGGATTGGTGAATTGGATACATATGTGGATCCATTTATTTATGAGAGCTTGTTTTTTAATTGGTAAAAAGAGTTCAAACACTTAAACGAGAAATTAAACTTTTAATTTGGTAGTTGTGATTGATTAGGTTATAACTGGTGGTTGTTAAAACGATAATTTTTAATAAATTTATTCACCCCTTCAAAATTGTGCGTGCAATTCCACGTATATAATTGTGTGAGAAGATCCTTACATTAGATCAATTATGGTTGTTGATCTTCTATTATTACTTAATCACTGACGCAACGCTTCAAATATTTGAGATTAGGTAGCAATGTAAAGGAAAAGATAATAATAATAAAACAACTGACATGGCTCATGCCTTCAAGTCTTGTAAATAGGCATATTAATGGATCGAATTTCGATTGGATCTGAGTCCATTCGAATTTGAATCTAATTAAAAAATTAATAACCGATTTCGATTTGTTTTTCTTACGGATAAAAAAATATTAGTTTATTTCTGAATCTGCCTATAATCGAATCTGATTACTTGATCCGATTCAATTCATAATGGTATTTCACCAAAATTTTAATAAAACCTTTTTTTTAAAGACCAAATATAAGTAATCAACACACATATACGTGTATATTATATATAAATAGATATTGCATATAATAAAGGCAAATATAAAAACATATATATTAATCGGATCAAATTCAAAATAAAATATTTATATAATGAATTCATCACACATATTTGTATATATTTATATTTATATTTAATTTAACATGAATTCGAATCGAATTCAAACTAAAATTCAGTTAGTTGGCTGGCGTACTTACAAATGGCAGAATAGTTGTGTCAAAAAGTTTAAAACCTAACTGATAGACAAAAAGTCGAATGACATTGAAAGCTTGTGTCCACCTGCCTTTTTCTCAACGGCAACCCTATTTCCCTGGGAACTTCTGAACGTAGGCCCATTACACTTTAAATGCATAGTACATAATTTAGTATTAAATAAAAAATAAAATTGACCGAAAATAAAAAAAAATGATCTCAAAGTATAATGTGGAGTAATGATATTACTATTGGATTCTGATTTTAAAGAGCCGTCAAAAGATTTATCTATACTGAAGGCCCATGAGATGTTGAATGCTCGAGGATCGGTTGTGGCCTAATAGTTCTATAACTTGTCATTGGACTTTTAGGTCCCAAGTTTGAACCTCATAACCCCACCTTAGGTTAAAAAAACTTGAAAAAAAAAAGATATTGAAGGACATGACATTATTTTTTTTATTGAAAAAGAGATGACATATTTAGTATATTAATCTGCATAATCAAATACCTCATTTTGTAAGAAGAGATGTTAGTTCTGTGATTTGAACTCATTATGCTTAAGTGATCACAATAAACAATAAGCTTATTATTGCAAACTCGGACAATAATTCCAAGGTAATATAAAAGTCCAAAAAACTAGTTTTGGACTCTTTTACCGGACGGTAGGCATAAATGCCACTGGCAAATAGAGAGGAAGCTATGAAAAAGTCAAGTTGGGCCCTCATTCCTATTTCATAAGAATCAGAGGATCTTTCCAATTTTATCTTAATGGTAAGAATATATGCACATAAGCAAATTTAGTAATTTGAAAAACTATCCTTAAATTTCAACAATTAAAACCAACTATAGCTACTAATGTTTACCAATTTTTACCATTTAAAATAAAATTGAAAGATCCTCCAATTTTTATCAATTAGGAGGAGAGCCTAACCCAATAGACATGGAAGGTCATAATTGACTTTATAATATATTTTGTAGACATCGGTATATTATTATTACAATAAACTATTATTTATTCCAGCACAGTGTCTCTATTAATTATTCCAATTGTCAAGGATTAAAACCTTGACTGAGTGGCTGAGAAATTCTTGAGAGAATCAACTGTTTCCAATTAGTCTAGATTGTTCAAGTATAAATTTAAGAATATTTCATTCATTTAATCATCTAATTACTATTGTCAGGTATGAAGTCCTCTTTTCCTCAAAATTTCCACAAGGACTTTATAGAGTCAAGCATCCAGCGTTTAGAGTGCACAACTTTTCAACTTTGGCGAGCACAACTTTTCAACTTTGGCGAACTTGGTGTCCTGCTAAATTACCAGATCATGATAGTTCTACAGCACAAAATCACCAACATTGAGCTTTCTGTAGCCAGTCAACAGTTTGTGCCAATGAAGCTTGCTTCTTATTTGCTTATGTTCATGCTCAAACATGCACTCGAGCCCTCTTTTGCTGTAGCAAGGCTGCAAGCTGTTTCAACGTTGGGTCTTTTTACAGTTCCTTCCAATTATGTATCTTATAGTTTGAAGGCAGAGGAAGATAGGGGAACTGGGAACTGACGAACACCACATCCCCCACTAGCCAATATTCCGCACCATTACAAATTTAAATCTCCTCCGCCTAGGCCACCATCCCCACCGCCATCTCTACCACCACCACCGCCAATCTCTATGTAGCCACTAGCCACCACTCCCACCACTATCTCCGCCGCCACCACTATCACCGTCAGCTTATAGTCATCTTTGCGTGTGCAACCTTCTTGATGCTTGAAAGCTCGTTCGTTTGTTTGTACTGCCACCAACCACTTTATAGTAGTTGAGTCTTGTATTAGATTAATTATTTTTCCGCTTTGTATAATTGTCATCTTTTTTGTAAGAAATAATGTGACCCACATGATTTGGCACATGTGATTTTATTGATTATTATTACAAATTAATTTAGATTAAATAATGATAAGGTTACCAATCCTAATGTAATCGGTATAACTAATATATTTTTGTTCAATGAGAAGTAGTTGTTCCCTAATGTTTTTCTTTGATGGGAAGTGAAGTTTATGTTGAATTAGAGAACCAGTTCTCTCTCTATCTATAAATATACCCATGCTCCATCAAGTTGTGTATCATAAGAATAAAGACCAGGAGAGAGAAACCGATTTCTGGGTTACACCAAAGGATGGTTCGATTCTTGATCAAGTAATTCTATGTTTGCAATTCTGGTTTCAGGTATGTTAATTAAAATGTTTTAATCTGCATTATGATTATTATGAGTATGTGAAAATCATGATTGTTTTAGATCTTAGAATTAGGGTTTAATTGATCTTTTTGGTCCAATGGTACTCCTTACCTTATCAATGTTTTGTCTTCTTGAGGTCAAGGGTTCAAGTCTCTCCTCTCCCTCCCCCTCTCTCTCCCCTCTACAAAAAATTTTTTTTTTTTTTTAAAATGATCTCTTTGATCAAATAAAGTTTACATGTAGTATCAGAGCATATGTTATGAACTCTCTTGATTTTCCATGAAAGAAACTTTAATCGAATATTTCATGTTGTCGTTCATCTGTCAAATCGTAATTGCTAGGTTTTCTTGTAATTTGAAATTTTCATTCGTACTTAACCTTGTCATATCCTCACCTTCAATACCTTGCATTGTTAGCAAGTGAAGACTAGAAAATGGCAACTCCCATGACCCATGTTATATTTGTTTACTATTTTTTTTTTTGGTGTCATACTTAATTGTTGTCCGTGATTTTATTTATTGGTTATTCAATTTATGGGCCATGACTAAACTATTGTGCATTGAGTAAACATAAGGGCTACAGTTTTTGCATCACTGTTGCCACTTGCGTACTCACAACTTAATATTTGAGGCAATTAAGATGAGGACATGAATTTACATTGCTACTAATTTTCATGGGTTTTGCTTTAACAGTGGTTGCAACCTAAATATCTCTATTTAATATTTTGGGTGTACTGAATCTTTGGGTAGTATTTATCATTACTGATGTCTGTAATTTACAACCATATTTTTATTAGCCACATAAATGATGAGATTATAGTTATCAATGTGGATAATTAATCACATATTGTGATCAACTAGTTATGCATTATGCATAGCGTAATGTATTGACTATATTAAAGGATCCAAAAATATTTTATGTTATATCTTTAGATTATGTGCAAATATTTTCGAACATTGTTTCATACATATATTCATGATATAATAATTTATTCATAATATTTTGTATGACGTATAAAATCTTATGATTTATTGAAGCACAAGATTTTATTTATTTATTGATATATTTTGGTCAAATGAATGATCTTGTGTGTCATAATGATGAATAGTTGACAATGGATTATTGCTAATGTGACAACCCAAAATTCGGGGGTCCGTTGATTATCCATCAACCAACAGAATACCCAGAGATACCGAGTAATTTGATATCACGTCGTTATGCCTCAATTAGCGGGGTCCTTAATTTAACAAAAATTGGGCAGAGTCTCCTTTGTATGGGAAGCTCTACCCAAAACGCAACTTGTGCAACAGACATTCATATGACCCATCTGAGGCCTAATATTAAACAATGACCACACCGGGTCCATTCATGAGTAAAAGTTAAGCACACCGGGTCCATTCATCTATACTCATATAAAAACATGCAAGGTTATATTAAAAATAGTCCATGTGAGTTTATTTACAACTTCTTACATAATATTACATGCCAAAACTAGTTTGTTCCAAAAATTTTGCAAAAAGAGTTATAAAAGTCACATGTAGGCTCTCTTCACCCTTGCGGCCCCGAATGAGAGCCATCCACCGACGTAAATCCCACACCTGAAATGTTTTCCCATACGGGGTGAGCCATGCCTAGTAGAGTAATTCCTATAGAGGCTACACCCCACCTAAGTGCACATGCAATGCTCAAATACAACATTGCATAATCACATTAACATTCCAAGTAAGAATATGCATTCAATGTTGGAATTTATTATGTCATACCGTGAAATGAGATGAGACTCACTAATGCCAACCAACTAGAGCCCTTCTTAGCTCCCCAACACATGCAAGTGCCAATGTGTATGAGATCGTCATTTATGTTGCACATCAAATGACTTTTACTAATCTAGGGTCTTTGTATGGAGTGGATGTTCACGGGCTTACACTATATCCCAATCACCGGGCCTTGCACCCGAGGGATCTACTAGTCCCTTCTTGTTAACCCCAACCCTAATTACCATGCAACCCGTGCGACTCGACCAAGTCTTCGACCATACTTAATCGAGTTCACTCGTCACCCACTAAGTGTGGTGTTGACGACAGCCATGCACGCACCCACATAATGCGATGTTACCGTGCATATGCAATATGATGTCGCATTGCACAATGATAACACATTCAATACAATTCACACATTCCACGACAAAAATATATCGTAAGCATATAATTTCCATAATTTTCCACAATGTCAATATAACGCAAGCATGTATATACGTTGACAATTTTTGTAAAACAATTCCAAGCATGTTATCACAATTTTTATGCCAATAACACTTAATTACAAGGACACAATTTTAGCCTAAAAACAGTCCGTAAAACGGGCTAAAAACGGTATGTAAAATGGTCTAAAACAGTCTGTAAGATGACCTAAAAACAATCCGTAAAATGACCCTAAAATAGTCCGTTTGGACAGTCTACATGCACCCCAATTTCAGCTACTAAAACAGTCCAAAAAAGTCCATTTGGACAGCCTATATGCAGCCCCATTTCAGCCACTAAAACAGCCCAAAAATAGCCACTTAACAGGCCCTAAATAGGCCTCGAAACAGTCCATTTTTTATCCAAAACAGTCCATAATTTTTACCCCAAAATAGTCCATAATTTCACCACAAAACAATCTATATCTGTCCATAATTTCAGCCCTTAAACCGACCCTAGAATAGCCCAAAAGGAGAGGAATAAAATCAAAGTAGGAAGAACACTACCTCTTGTAGCATGGAGGAAGTGATAAACTTCCAACAACACCAACAATAGCCCAAGAACTTGATTTCTCCAAAATCTTTTCTTTGGATCTGCGGTGAAATCCACTTTTCTTGGTACATAGTCGTAGCCCTCGTTGCGGTGATCAACTTTAACTCTTGGTCCAAGTCGATTGGAGAGACGAAACTTCTTGGATCGGAGAAATAAGCCTTGAAGACAAACTTTTTCTCTCTTCTCTCTATGGCCAGCTAAGGTGATGATCAAATGATATGTTTTCTCAAAAAATCTGATTTTAAGTCTATATTTATAGCCCGATTGTGTGGTCAACATCGACCGCATATTTCGTACTTTCAGGTCCGTTTTTCGTCCCAAAATGATTCATTATACCTCAGATTAAGTCCAAATAAATTTTATTGAAACTTTAACTTAATTATAAGGAAATTTTAAAATTTTTGTTTTTGGGGACCTTAAAAGGTCATTTGCCACAGTCACCTCGAACATGTGCAAGATCCGACTATCTCAGAATTTGACGAAATTTGACAGGCTGACTAGATTCTGCGATATGAGCTCAATGGTGAAGTCCGTTTCCTCATCCGAGGTCTAGAGGAATACTTATTTTAAATCTGCATTATAGTGACAAATTACCATTTTTGTCCTTTTTCAGAAAAAAATTCAAATTTACCCGAATTTTACATTCTTCCCCCTTAAAAGAATTTCATCCCTGAAATTCACACATACATACACATACAATCACATGCATATGCAACAGTCATTTAACATCAAATGACTATAAGAAAATACCTTCATCCTCGAATAAGAAATGATAATTGGTACGTATAGTGTCTTCGCATTCTCATGTTGCTTCCTCCACCTCTCGGTGCTGCCACAACACCTTCACTAGCCTCACGATCTTGCCTCGCAAAACCTGATCCCAGCTATGCATGATACGTATCGGTCCCTCCTCAAAGGTCCCTTCCGCATCAACAATCAACTCACCCCAATCCACCACATGTGTCGGATCTAGAGTGTACTTCCGGAGCATAGAGACGTGAAATACCGCATGAACACCCGATAGATTTGGCGGTAACGCCATCCTGTAAGTAATTGTACCTACCCTCTCGAGTACCTTGAAGGACCCAATATACCTCGACGAAAGCTTTCCCCACTTGCCGAACCTGACCACTCCACTTTTAGGCATCACATTCAAGAAGACATGATCTCCCACCTCAAACTTTAGAAGTCGTAGCCGCCTATCGGCATAACTCTTCTGTTGGCTCTGCGCTATAAAAAGACGCTTTCGTATCTAGTCTACCTTCTCCGAGGTGTCTCTCACCAATTTCAGACCCGTAGAGAGTCTCTTTCCTACGTCCGTCCAACAAACTGGAGATCTACAAGGCCTCCCATAAAGTGCCTCAAAGGGTGGCATTTATATGCTCGTCTAATAACTATTATTATAGGGGAACTCCACCAAAGGTAAATGATCTTCCCACCTACCCTTGAGATCTAGGACGTATGCACGTAGTATGTCCTCTAATGTCTGGATAGTCCTCTCAGAATGACCGTCCGTCTGGGGATGAAAAGTAGTGCTCATCATCAGCTGCGTCCCCATGGCTCGTTGGAAACTCTTCCAGAAATGATCCGTAAATTTGAGATCTCGATCCGATACTATAGATACGAGTACCCCATGCAACCAGACAATCTCTCGTATATACAACCTGTAGAATTCCTCTAGTGTGAAGGTCATCCGCACTACCAAAAAGTGTGTCGACTTAGTAAGCTAGTCCATTATCACCCATACAACGTCATGTCCCCACGATGTCCGTGGCAAGTGAGTCACAAAATATACCGTGACATGTTCCCACTTCCACTCAGCTACCTCCAATGGTTGGAGTAACCCTGCTGGTCTCTAGTGTTCAGCCTTCACTTGCTGACACGTGAGACATGGGCTGACAAAATCTCCAACCCGTCGCTTCATCCCACTCCAATAATACTAACGGTGAAGATCATGATACATCTTCATGCCACCTAGATGCACAACAAAACGAGAACAATAGAATTCCATAAGGATCTCCTCTCTCAGCTCCGCAGACTGGGGAACCACAGTCCTTCTCCTATACTGAAGACTACCATCCGAGTGAATGGTCCAACCCTCATCACTTGTCCCCGACCATACTCGGTCCTTCATGGACAATATCTCTTGGTCCTACCCCTGGGACTCAATCACTCTGCTCAACAAGGAAGACGTAGCCACCAAACTCCCCAAAGTGCCCTGAGCCCGACCTATGTAGCGTAGCCCGAACTGTTCCACAGTCTTGAGCATCTGCCACTCCCGAGAAGCTATACTAGCAAAGACTCCCCGTGACTTCCGGCTGAGTGCATCAGCCACCACATTTGCCTTATCGGAAAGATAATGCAAAGTGAAGTCATAAATATACACATGCCCCATCAAGTTGTATATCATAAGAAAAAAGGTCAGTGGAGAGAAACTGATTTCTGGGCTACACCAAAGGATGGTTCGATTCTTGATCAAGTAATTCTATGTTTGCAATTCTGGTTTTAGGTATGTTAATTAAAATGTTTTAATTCTGCATTATGATTATTTTGAGTATGTAAAAATCATGATTGGTTTAGATCTTGGAATTAGGGTTTATTTGATCTCTTTGATCAAATAAAGTTTACACCTTTATCATATATTGGTTCTCTTTTTCTATACATGTATCTACATGGAGTATACAATTAATTTTTATGCATGTATCGCCTAATGAAATCTTTCTTACTTACCCAAAAAAAATGAGTTTATGTTATATGAGATCTTTCTCTCTCTCTCTCTCTCTTACACACACGCACACACTTCTGAGCAAATGGACTTAGCTGGCATACAAATTTTGACCTAAGTAAATCTATATTAATCATCCATGAAATATAGAACATATACTCCACTAAATGGATTTTAATCCATTCAGCTGTTAACATTTACATTGTTACCCACATCTATAATTTCTTTTTTGGTGGGGAGCGAGCAATCCAGAACTCAAAAAGAAAGAACAAAATGGAGCATTAATTTGCTAAAGTGCTAACCCTTTGTTGTCACACCCTAAAAGGGGGCGTGTGTGTAATTTTGGCATATTAGTTTTTGTGTGTGTTTTGGTGTATAAGTGTGTATGGGATTCTGATACATTACATGGTGTGTTTTGGTGTATGGGTTTATTAGTCTTTTGGTGTATTATTGTATATGTAAGTGTATGTGTTCTAATGTATTAAAAAGTGTGTGTGTGTGTGATTGGGATATTAATACGAGTGTGTGTGTATGTGTGCACGTGTATGTGATTAGCATATTAATGTGTGTGTGTGTGTGTGTTTGTGTGTGCACTTGTGTGTTTGGCATATTAGTATATGTATGCATGTGTATTTTGGTGTATAAGTATGCATTGTGCATATGTGTATTTTTTTAGTGTATCAGTGTCTAGTTTTGTGTGTATGAGTGTCTATTATTTGGTGCATTAGAGTGTGTGAGTGTGCGCGCGGAACTTGTTGTAGTACTATGTGTGTTTTGGTGTTTTTCTATGTCTGTGTATGTATTTTGATAGTTTTTGTATGTGTATTTGTAATTTATAGCGTACTAGGATGTGCGTTTTGGTCTATTAGTACATTAATTTTTTTGTGTTAGTGTTTATAAATATTTTTTTATACATTAGTCTGTGTATATAGTATATCCTTTTGATGCATTAGTGTGTATGTTTTGTTGTATTAAAAAGTGCCTATATTTATTGGTGTAGTAGTATGTGTGTGTGTGTGTGTTTGTGGTTTGGTATATTGGTATATGCATTTTTTGTATTAGTATGTGTGTGTGTGTGTTTTGGTGTATAAGAGTGTGTTTTATGTTTTAATGCGTGTATTATATTTGGTGTATTAGTGTGTGTGTGTGTGTGGGTGAATTTTTTTTATGTATTAGTATGTGTGTTTTTTTATTGCATTATTTTGTATTTGCACATTTTTTGGTGTATTAGTGTATCTATGTATGTATTTGATTTATTAATATCTATGTGTATCTATATATGGATTTTGACATATTAATTTGTATTTTAGTGTACTAATGTGTATATACACACACACACACACATATGTATATATATTGTTGTAAGAAAGAAATGTTTAAAATAGAAGTGGTTTTAGTAAAGTAAAAGTTGTTTTTTTTTAAAATATTTTTTCAACATTGGGTTTTTGGCATTAAACAGAACTCAGTCAAAAAATGAACCCAAATTTCAGTATGAAGTCAACTTAAGTTAAAAAAAATCTAAGTACATATACTTCTGCTGATCAAAAGTTGGATTAGGTTTTACTCGATTTGAATCCGTGACAATCTCTAAATATGTCGCATAAATTAAACACTACTAATATGTGAGCAAATTATGTCAAATGATTCAAAAAAATTGGCTTCACAACTTGGAAGCAAGCTAGTTAATTTGAGCTAGCAAGTTGACTTGTTGTTTTTTGAAACTAGGAAGAGTGTGGATTTCAAATATATGTGGTTAAAGCTCCACACAAGAGCTTTTATTGACCAATTGAAATGCTAAATAAGGTATACTTCATGACATCAAAGCCATCATTCTTTACCCGGAAATTGTCCCATTGAGAAAGGCGTTTTCCATGAAAGCATTAAAAAAGAGGGAAGACCAATCAACAAGTTATATAGCAATGTAAATAACATAGCTTTTGATCTTATAAAATACATTCCTACATCAATATACAAATTATTATTGAAAAATCTTATTGGTGTTGTAGATTCCAAAAGATAATTGATATACCAATTCACAAATTTAAGTATTCTTTTAGTTGTTATCATAACAAATATTCCACAAGTCACAAAAAGAGATAATTGAGAAATAAGTAACACTAGACTGACAAAAAAAAAAGACCCCAAAACTAGACAAAAAAATAGAGAAATGAGTAACACTAGACTGAAAGTTTTAACTGCCAGTTTTTAGGATTTTTATTCTAAGTGTTGAATAATGTGGATTATACATGTAAATTATAGTGAGCGTGACGTACATGTGTTGTAAAATCCGGAAAAATTTGAAATTTTTCTGAACAAGGGCAAAATGATCATTTTGTCACTATAATGCATATTTAAAAAACTCATGTTTTAAAGCTCATATTATGCAATGGACTTCGCCGTTGAATTCGTATCGTGAAATATAGTCACCTTGTCGAATTTTGTTGGATTCCGAGATAGTCAGATTTTGCACGTCGTTCGAGGCGACTGGGTGGCGATGACCTCACAAAGGTCCCCAAAAATAAAAATTTTAAAATTTTCTTATAATTGAATAAAAGTTCCAATAACTTTAATTTGAACTTGAACTGGGATGAAATAAATCATTTCGAGGCGAAAACGGACCCAATCGAGCAAAGGACACGTGGCGCGACGTGGGTCGAGTATTTAATAAATAGGGGTAAATATCTGAAAAATCAGATATTCTTCATCCATTTTCAGCATTGTTTAGCCGGCCATAGAGAGAGAAGAGAGAAAAGAGAGAAAACTTGATTTTCAAGCTTTCCTCCACCGATTTTCGAAGTTCCGTCGCTCAGAATCGCTTGGACTATGAATTAAAGTCGCTCTCCTCGATGAGGGCTACGTCTACGCACCAAAAACAAGGAATTTCACCGAAGATCCAAAGAGGTGATTTTGGAGAATTTCAAGGTTTTGGGTTGTTTTGGTGTTATAAAAGTCTTCTACACTTCTATTGAGATAGAGTTCTTCCTACCTTGGGTTATTCTTTTCTTAGATGTTAGGAGGAAATTGGGTATAAAATAAATGAATTCTATCCAATTCTTGCTTGAAATTAGTACAAAAAAGTTACTTGTGTCATTCTTGTAATTGAGTGGTATTTGGGGACATAATATGTGTTAACATGTTGGGTGCCTTGAAGGTGTTTGATTAAATGTCTTGGATATTTGAATGTTGTTATTTTGATGAAATAGCATGGTTTATGTATAGCATGCTTAGATATTGGATTAGAGGAATTGTTGATATATACATGTTTTGATATATTGACATTGTGACAAAGTTTGGTATTTATATGCTCTTAATATAATTTACCATGAACATGGGATATTGCTCATTTGACATTCATTACATGTTGAGTACGTTATTGGCATCACATTCATGGGCATAAGTCATGAGTGTGGGTGTGAGCATGAATGATTAATCAAATGCCACTCATGGTACTTGATAAATGAACTCGGGAGAAAGGGATTAAGAATCCCGTGGAGTCGCATAATAGCATGAAAAGTCGGGTTGGGGTACGCAAGAAAGGACTAGAAGATTCCTCGGGTGAGAGTTTCGGTGATTGGATACACACTCCGTTGGTATAAGAGTCCATAAAGTGTGTTAGTGTACGCGAAACTGTTAATTGAAGTCCATGAATTTCGTGTCGGTTGGATGCCGTTGGTGTAAGTCCGTGAATATCTACCCCCCAAAGAAAGACCCTAGATTGTAAATGTCATTCGATGCGTAACATGGATGATGATTTCATACACATGACACTTGCATGTGTAGAGGAGCTGGGAAAGGCTTGGAGTGAGTGCATGAATGAGTCTCACCTCATTGCATGGAATATCATAATGAATTCCATCATTTGATTGCATATACTCGATTGGAATTGTTGAATGTTGCATGTGTGCATTTCATGTGCATCTAAGTGGAGAGTAGCCTCCGTAAGAATTATTCTACTGAGTGTGGCTCACCCTATACGGGAACACATTTCAGGCGGAGGATACATGCCCGGGGATGGCTCTCACTCGGGGCCTCAAGGGTGAAGATAGACCAACATGTGGTCTTTAACCTAGAAGTTTGTAAAACTTTTAATTTAAATGGTTTTTGGCATGTAAATATTGAAATCGTATTTGAACAATTGTAATATAACTTGTATGAATCTTGTATAATGTAAAAAACATCATTATACATGTTTGAGATGAAATTGATAAGTTTTGGAATGGATTGAAAATGAAAAACAGGTGAAACAGGCAATTATCAGCAAAGTGTACTGGTACGCTGCTGTCCAGAGAGTTTGCCGTACCGGTACGCCTAACTCTAGAGAGTTTACCGTACTGGTACGCGTACCGGTACGGTTTCCCAAAATTCTGAAATTTTAAAGTCTTCTTGCTATGCTTTTGGACTTTGATTACTTTGATTCCAATGGTACAAATAGACTTAAATTGAGTTATATTGGGGTACATTGGACCCCGATTGAATTAGATGATTAAAGAACCACGGACCACAATTGTGGCAATAATTCCTACTATGGGGAATGTTGTCGACGTGGTGTCGGGTTAAGCGACATCCACGGGTATTTCCGCGGGTTGACGTGTTGTCAACGATTGATAAAAGACCCCCGGATTTTGGGGCATCACATGTGTAGATTGTAACAAGTCTATGACTAAGTCGTATTTTAGTTGTATGCAGTAAGTTGATCTGTTGAGCTTTATAGCAAACACCCGTTATGTTTAAAGATATGGTGTCAAGAGTTTACTCATTACTTGGAGATAGTATCATTCAGTACCTATGAAGGTTATTAGCGCTTTGAATATATATTATTCTAAATGGATCGAGGTGTTACAGAGGACACCTAATACGAAGCTCCTAAATTAAACTAATTGCAAAATAAGCAAAAACAAAATTAGCAAAAAGGAAAATAAAAAAACAATCTAAAAGAAAAGAAAGAAACTAACTAACAAATCTAATCTACTATACCCAAATTTTATGATTCAAAAGGGATCATTCGGGCTCTAATTGCCCATCACCCAACTTCACTTGAGATTTCTCTCCATCAAAGAACAATTTTTTATTGGTTCTTCTATCAACTCCACATAACTCTTGCAAATTATTAAGTAAATCAATATAAAAGATAGGCTTGAAGTTTTCTTCATCAAGCACATAATTAATCAAACAAATTTGCAAATGATTAGAACAAATAAAATTTTCAAACTTTTCCTCTACACACTATTCCACCATATCTACCTCACAAAACTCTCATTGATCACCTGATTGCTTTGCTACATAAAATGTATTAAACTCAACAGTCATATTCCCAAAGGAACAGTTTATCATATCACTCCTACAATTTATTAGTGTATTTGATGTTGCCAAGAATGGTCATCCTAAGATTATGGGAATCTGTATTGTAGGATTAGCAACAAGTGCAGTGTCCATACTATGAAATTGTAAGAAAAGAAACCTGTCCAGCTGATTGAAGTGAAGAATTGCTTGTAGAATGAAAAAAGGAGAGTGATTGAAGTGGGCTTCAACTCTCCCAAGCCTAACTGCTTGTAGACTGAAAAAGGAAGGAGATTCTCACTCGCACCCAAGTGAAGAAGTGCTTGTTCAACCTAGTAGTCCCTAATAGTAATAACAATGGTGTAGCAACAGGGATCTTTAGACTTAGGTGGAGTGTTGGTTCGCATGATGGTACTTACTTGCTCTGTCCAAAATGTTTTCTTTTGTACATTTAACTTCCTCTTAACGGTGCATAGGTCTTTTAAGAATTTTACATATGATGGCAACTGTCAAATGGCATCAAGAAGAGAAATGTTAATTTTTACCTACTTGAATAAATGAAGAATCTTAGCATTATTAGTTTTCTTAGCAACCATTTTTAAAGTGGTGAGGGTAGAGAGTAAGAATAGGACCTACTACATCGTCAATCTCAACAACCTTGGGTAGCTCAAGTGATTCACCATCCTTAGAGGTGCCCTGAGTCACCTTTTTTGTAGGCTTAGAGACTTTAGGTGGGATGGGCTTGTCAACCTCTTTACCACTCCTGAGAGTGGTGATTGACTTGAGCTCCTCTTCATTATTTTGAATGACATTAGAACTCTCAACACCATGTTGACCTTTGGGCTTCTTTTGGGGTTGTGTAGGAAATTTTCCCTTGCATCATACCCACGGTGTTGGTCATCTTGGTCATTTGAGACCTTATGTCATCCAAAGCTTGGTTTATTTGGTTATTGATGGTAGTCTGACCTTGAATGAATTGAAACATCCCTAATATTCCTTTTGTGAGGATGCTGGTATGGAGTAGACTAGTTTGTCCCAATGGAGCAAACCCTTGTTGTGGTGGGTGCATAGATTGGGGATGTAAAGATTGGAAGGGACTAGACACTGATAAATTTTGAGGAGCATAAGACATAGACTGGAAGGTTGAGTTGAGGTGTCATTCCTTCAACTAAAAATCTGGTGGCTACGCCAACCCTGATTATGTCTTAGAGTATGGGGAATTTTATTGGCTTGGCTAATTGAAGGCATTCACCTACTCATGAAGGACCTCTTTACAAGCTGGTAAGGTTGGGCACTCTTTGATAGAATGCTAAACCGAATCACATCTAGAACAAGGTTCCTCTTGAGGCACACTTACCACCTCATTCACCTTCCTTACTTCTAAGTTTTCCACTTTCCTTAATAGATAAACAATCTTGGCTAACAACTTATCTTGTTCTCTTAAAGCATATTTTTAACCCCTCCAATAGACTGGGATGGAATATAATTCTTTGATCGCTCAAAAAGATAAAAAATGTCCCAAGTGAAAAATTATTCCCTTGGTTCCCCACGTTTGGTGGATTCTCCTTATTTATTCCTACCATGTGGATGGTTTGTGTGGGGTAAAGTCTTATAAGTCTATTATGAATGTTGTCTCGTGCCCACATAAAAATAACTAAACCATAAATGAAGACAAAAAAACAATAAACTAAAAGTAAAATACAATAGAGCGCGTATCTGAGCTCGTGATGTGAATCACAAGACTTACTTGATGATCTCCAAATCACCTCTTGAATTGACGTCACCTTCCCCTGCAATGGCATAAAAAATGCTTCCTTCTCAAAGTGGGGCAAATTAACAAGGAATTACCAAGCATAATAAAGATATCGTGTTTGTAACTCAGTCGATTACTGAGGTCATCTCCTCAGGAAAAACGATTGGTACAAAGGGGTGATAAACAATGAAAAATAAAAACTCTAAATTTGGAAAGGTTTGGTTGTTGAAATTATTAATTAAGAAATAACAATTACAAGAAAGACTAGTTAATCCGTAGAGTTCATCTCACCATGAACACATATTTTTATTCAATTTTTATCAATCATTTAAGATTGTACTCAAATGCATTCAAACGAAAAATATTCGTTTAATAACCAATTGAAAATAAAAAATGTGTATTCAAGTCAATTTATTTGATTTTGAAGAATTACATCCACTTCGATTGTAGTAATTTTAAGAATTACCCGTACGAGACTTAACTGTCTACGGGTAAGCAATAAGATTTACATATCGAAAGTGTTTTTCAACTTTAATCATTCAAATAAACCAAAATAATTAATCATTGGAAAAAACCCTAATTGAGTTAAAATTTTCAATCCACTGATGAGACTCCTTCATTTGATAGAACTGGAGTACATGTAAAACCCAAGAAAATTTGAACTTTTTATGAAAAATGGCAATATGGTAAATTGCCACTATAGTGCGGGTTGAAAACCTTTATTTTTCAAGAGCTAAGATGACAAAACGGACCTCACCGTTGGATTCGTCTCGCGAAATCTAGTTGCCTAGACAAATTTCGTCAAATTTTGAGATAGTCAGATTTTTCGCGTTTTACGAGATGGTTAGGTCTCGGGTGACCCTAAAAACAAAATTTTATTAAAATTTTGAAAGTTAGAAAATAATTTAAATAAAGTTCATATAAAATATTTTGAGCTTAAACCACTACAAAATTTAATCATTTTGGGGCGAAAACAGACCTGAAAAAGGGGAGCGTGTGGTGCAAAACACTCTGTTGGGTCTACTGGTTTCACACGTTGGAGTCGAAGAGAGAAAAAAAAAAGAGAACTTCTACATTCTCTTTAGGATCTACGGAGTTCTAGCAGTCGAATCCACTCGGGCCAAGAATGAAAGTTGTTCTTCTTGTCGAGGGCTACGCTTACATACCAAAAAAAGCTGATTTCATCATAGTTTTCGAGACTAGATTTTGGAAAATCAAGATTTTTGGACTGGGGTGATATTCTTGAAGTTCTACCGTTGATTTTATGCTTCAAGAGGTAGGGTTTTCATCCTAACTAGGTTTATTTGTAATGGATGGACCGTTTTGTGTAGTTTAACACTTGCCTATTATAGTTGGTTTAATGAAAATGGGCAGGATCAATTCCAGTGTGAATTGGTAGTTAGAAATTGTTAATTTATGATTTCTTGGAAGTTTTGATAATTGGGTATGTGAAAATCATTTAATTTGATTTTATTTTGAGTTAGGTGATAAATTTGGGTATTTTATGTGATCACATGATTTGGTGCATTGAAGGTGTTTGACAAAATTCCTATGTGAAATAAAGTGTGTTAATTGCATGAGATTATGTAATAACATTTCAGGATGATGTGGTAAAGTGAAATCTTATGCTTATGATATGAATTACAATTGAAAATATAAAATATTAATATATGTTTATTGATATATTGACATTGAAATGGATAATGATGATTATATGCATGTGATATAGATTGTCATGGAGTATGTTGATGTGTGGTTAATTTGGCCATATAGCATTTATAGCATATTGGACATGATTGTTGTATTGCAAATGTACATTACATTTCATTATGCATGGAGGCATCACATTCATGAACATTGAGCAAGAGTGGGGGTGTGTATGTGTGGTTGCAATCAAACGCCACATATGGTAAATGATGGGTGGGCTCGGAAAGGTTGGATTGAAGATCCGACTAAGTCGCACGGTTTGCATGGTAAATAAGGTTGGGGTTATCAAGAAGGTCTAGAAGATCCCTCGGGTGCAAGACTCAGTAGTTGGGGTACGCACTCCCTTGGTTCGGTCCATAAAGCGTGTGGGTGTACGCGGAACCTTCGATGAAAGTCCATAAATTCCATGTGGGTTGGGTTACCCTTGGTGTAAGTTCATGAATACCCACCCCAAGAAAGACCCTAGATTTATAAATGTCATTTGATGTGTCACATAAATGAAGGATTAATACACATTGGCATAACATGTGTTGTGGGAGCCGTGAGGGCTCGGGTTGAGTTGCATGAGTGAGTCTCATCTCATTTCATGACATGACATATTAAATTCCAATATTGGGTTGCATATTCTTGATTGGAATTGTTGTGGATAGTTGATTATTGCATGTGAACATTTCATATTCATCTAGGTTAGGGAGTGGTTTCATTAGGAGATACTCCATTGAGCGTGGCTCACCCTTCGTGGGAAAACATTTGAGGTGCAAGGTTCACACCAGCGGACGACTCTCAATTTGAGTCTCGAGTGTGAAGAAGGCCGACTTGTGGGTTTTATGACTATTTTTGTATAACTTTTCTGAAAATCCCGTTTTGGCATATAAATATAAAAGAATTGTAAACGAACTTATAAATGAACCCGATGTAGTCAATCTTTATTTATAAATGGACCCGGTGTGATCAATATTTATTCATAAATGGACCAGGTGTGGTCAATGTAGTATAATTGCACAAGTTGTATTTTGGATAGAACTCTTCGTACAAAGAAGACTCTGTCCCAATTTTGTTAAATTAAGGACCCCTGGTTTTTTGGGCGTCACAGTACAAGTACTCACTCATTACATAAGTGAAGATGGAAGCAATTAAATAAGACACTGTCGTAATTGAAACCAAAAAATGCTTGAATTAAAGTTACAATGCATGAGTGAGTCTCATCTCATTTCATGGCATGACATATTAAATTCCAATATTGAGTTGCATATTCTTGATTGGAATTATTGTGGATGGTTGATTATTGCATGTGAACATTTCATATGCATCTAGGTTAGGGAGTAGTCTCTTTAGGAGATACCCTATTGAGCGTAGCTCACCCTTTGTGGGAAAACATTTCAGGTGCGAGGTTCACACTAGTGGACGACTCTTAATTTGAATCTCGAGTGTAAAGAAGGCCGACTTGTGGGTTTTATGACTCTTTTTGTATAACTTTTCTGAAAATCCCATTTTGGCATATAAATATAAAAGAATTGTAAACGAACTTATAAATGAACCCGGTGTAGTCAATCTTTATTTATAAATGGACCGGTGTGGTCAATATTTATTCATAAATAGACCTGGTGTGGTCAATGTAGTATAATTACACAAGTTGTGTTTTAGGTAGAACTCCCTGTACAAAGAAGACTCTACCCGAATTTTGTTAAATTAAGGACCCCTGGTTTTTTGGGCGTCACAGTACAAGTACTCACTCATTACAGAAGTGAAGATGGAAGCAATTAAAGAAGACATTGTTGTAATTGAAACCAAAAAAGGGTTGAATTAAAGTTACAATGCATGTGTGAGTCTCATCTCATTTCATGGCATGATATATTAAATTCCAAAATTGAGTTGCATATTCTTGATTGGAATTGTTGTGGATGGTTGATTATTGCATGTGAACATTTCATATGCTTCTAGGTTAGGGAGTAGTCTCTTTAGGAGATACCCTATTGAGCGTAGCTCACCTTTTGTGGGAAAACATTTCAGGTGCGAGTTTCACACCCGCGGACGACTCTCAATTCTAGTCTCGAGTGTGAAGAAGGCCGACTTGTGGGTTTTATGACTCTTTTTGTGTAAATTTTCTGAAAATCCCATTTTGGCATGTAAATATAAAAGAATTATAATCAAACTTATAAATGAACCTGGTGTAGTCAATCTTTATTTATAAGTGAACCCGGTGTAGTCAATATTTATTCTTAAATGGACCTGGTGTGGTAAATGTAGTATAATTGCACAAATTGTGTTTTAGGTAGAACTCTCCGTACAAAGAAGACTTTGCCCGAATTTTGTTGAATTAAGGACCCCTGATTTTTGAGGCGTCACAGTACAAGTACTCACTCATTACAGAAGTGAAGATGGAAGCAATTAAAGAAGACATAGTTGTAATTGAAACCAAAAAAAGGCTTGAATTAAAGTTGCAAGAATTGAAATTGCAAGTAAATGTGAATTGCAATGCACGAATGTAAATCGTTCACAACGTAAGACGTGAAAGTATTAGTGTTGCAAGAAATAAAGAACTTGAACTTAACCAAAGCTTGTAATTAAAACAATGGAGAGTACGATTGAACGAAGAGAAAACTATTCTAAATTCTAGGAGAAAAGAAGTGGTGAAGTGAACGATGAAATTTTGTTTTCTAACGATGATATCAACGATGCATTCTCTCTTGCTAGACTTGGGTATTTATTAGAGAGCATGTGCTGATTTTTCTCCTTTTAATCCACCAATCATGACCTTTAAAATACTCAATAGATATCTTTTCCAAATCTTTCCTTGCAACAAAATTACAGTAACCTAACTACAAGAAGCAGAAAATGACCTACCAGTAAAACCATTCACTGTTTTGCACAAATTGATTGCCCTTCTCTTCTACTGGTAGAATACCTTTCTGTCTCAAACTTATCGATAGAACAAATCTTTGTTTTACTTCTACTAGTAGAAATGAACTTCTAGTAGTAGAATCAATTTCTGCATCTAGTTGAACCTGTAGAATACCGACCGGTAGAACATGTCTTTTCTTCAATTATACTTGTAGTGGCCTTGGATTGACTCCTCAACCTCCTAGCTCATCCCCCAAGTCTTCCATGGCATTAAAATGTGTGCAAAATCTTATTTTTACATGAGTTCCCCTACAAAAACCAAGTTTCTACATAAAATACAAAATTAAACTAAAAGGAATTAAGTAACTAAAATAGCTAAGATAGATGATATGAGGCTTATAATATTTAATATTATGCTCTCCTCAGTTAATGACTTAGAACTTAGGAAAGTAATCTAGGCAACCAAAATTCCTGGAGAAGGAAAGCTAGGGCCAACATAGTAAGAATCCTATGGTTGATGTTTTCCATTGTGTTCCCTAACCTCTGAACATGAACCCTCAATATGTATATGACTTGTGAGTGTGGGTGAGTGTCACTCTCACTTAGGTTCAATGCAAGAATTGAGAAAACGGATGTGTGGAATGAAATGTGTGTGTGTGTGTGAACAAAAGTGCTCCCCAAGCGCAAGGAGACTTTCGAGTATCGTGTTTTACTTGGAAATCGTATTCCAAGGTCGTCTCCTCTAGAAAGGAGGTGAATCATGTAGAAGGTGATTTTGGTGAAAAAGAGAAAAGTGTAAAAATCTTTTGTTGTTTGAGTTTGGTTTGTGAATGTATCTTGATGAAATTAAAATGGAAACAAGTGTTGGCTAATCTGAATGGGTCATTCCAATGGGAATGTCAACTCAACTCAAGACCTTCCCCTAATGGTGTCTTGATGTTCGATAGATTCGTGGGAAGCGAGGTACTATGGGATATCAAAGACTCACAACCACGTCCACACTCAACCCAGTCAAACTAAATCAACGTATACTACGAGGAAGAATGAAAATGAGTTGAAATAGCATACCCAAGAGGAGTTCTCCCTTGGATTAGCCAGCTTAAAGTTTAGCTACTCATATTTAAAGCAAGAACATAAATGTAATGAAGAGACATTGTAAAGAAATGAAGATTGGAACTTAGTTTAATGCAAGGAAACTTAAACTAGGAATAAAAACATTCAATACCCATTTTAAAACTTGAAATGAAGAAAACTTCCTGCAACAATGGTGAAATCCAAAATGTGGAACTAAACTTGCAATGTACTTGTAATAAATGATATAAAGACATTAAATGAAGCTTCCAAGAGTCTTACAAAAGATTACAAGTGAAATGGATGAAAGCAATGCAAAAAATCTAAGCTTTCGCTCTCTAACTATGTCTTCTACCTAGAACTTCTCTCTCTACAATGCAATGTATATTCAATAATGGTGTCTATCCTTGCCAAAAATGTCTGTCGAGCTCTCTAGGGTCTGTGTGACTGGCCTCCCATCAATAGGGGGCTGAATGGATGGATTGGGCAGGCTAGCACAGGCCTAGCCTGTATTCCCAAGCTTCACCTCTTTTCTGTCTCCTAATTAATGTCTAAGCCTCAAAAGTCCAAGCTAGGGTTAAGAGGGGATGTTTGTGTGTAAGGAGTCCAAGGGACAAGTGGGAGATCCAATGGTGGGACCCTCAAAGCTGTAGAGCTTGAATGAAGAATCTGGCATGTGTCAGTAAAACCTACCGGTAGATCGCAGGATACATACCGGTAGGTTTTTCTCCAGTGATCAAAAAATACCAGTAGGTTTGCGGTAGGTGCAGGCCCAATACACACAACCTATCGGTATGTTTTCCTTTGTTTTGATAAATTTTTGGTTCCTTCATCTTTTAAGCTATCGTCAAGCCTCCTTCTCATCTCTTTTTACCTTAAGCACCATGAGAGGGCTTAACAAGCATCATTTAAGTCCTTTTACCTGCAAACATACCAAAACTCCGTTAATAGCTCTAACATTGCAATTCCACTCGTTTTAACCGCAAAACCAAGCATGAAAGGGATGCAAATGTACATATAATATGTAATATTTTGTGCTAATCACATCCCCCAACTTGAGCTTTGCTAGTCCATAGCAAAGTTTACTTTCAATCAACAGGTACAAGACTATAGTAATCCATTTACACTAGTAATCTTTCACCAAGCATTCAAAATACAAAAAATCACAATGCAATTAACAAAATGAACTTGGGCAAGATTGAACAAAAACTGTGGTATTTCATTAATCACTTTCAAAATTGAAGTACATGGAGTTATACTTCAAAAAGAGACAAAATCGCCTAGAATTCCTAAAGACTCTTCTACTAGGCCAATGACTCCACTCCTAGCTATGTATAAGCCCAAATTGAAAAGGAAAAAAAGAGAACAAATGAACCCTAAACATCATCTCCATCTTCCCCGTCACAGTCATCATCAACATCATCATCGTCTTCCTCTCTAGAGACCTCCTCCTAGTCATCATCATCATGCTCCTTTGAGTCCCCCACCTCAACTACAGTGGAAGCTGATGGGGCAAGGTGGAAGGTCTAGCAGCACGAGGTGATGGTCTACCTGGGATTTGCTCTCCAGGGAACGTGTGCTGAAAAAGTCTGGTCATCATAGTAGAGATCCCATAGACTGTCTCCCCTAATTAATTGAGACGCCGAGATACTGAGCTCTCCGGTGCAGAAGTAGTTGGCCTAGGGAAAGACAACCCCTCAGAGGAAGGTCCTGCACCAGACGACCCCGGTCCCGAAGCCCTAGTACGCTCACCTCGAGTCATAGAAGACCTCTTGCTACTTCTGGCCTTTCCTATTGCTCCAGTCTCGGGAGGGGTCAACTTATAAAAGGAATAACCCTTTACCCAAAAGTGATCGCACATTCGGGTGGCAAGGTCCCCAAATGGAAGGTTCACCTTTGGCTTTCTAGCCTAGGCAAAGTCCTTTATTACCTCCCAAATAAAGAGTGCGATATCCAAGGCCTTCCCTGTCATCACTGCATCCAAGAGGGAAAGTTTTTCAATGTTAGGAGTCTTCTTGGCGCCCCTCGGAAGTAGGTTATAGTGGAAAATCTTGTTTATTATCCCGTATGCATGTTTGAGGCCCCCAACTTGGACCGTTCCCCTAAACTGAGCAGGGTCCTAGTACGTTGAAGCTACGTATTATGGGATTGTCTTGACCCTAGTAATGTTATATGGGTACCCCGGGGTGTAAGGAGGTGGCCTCTCATACTCCATGAGGTGGCAATCACCGTAAGGGTAACATCAAAAGTCTTGCAACTCACATTCGTCCTCAAAATCTCCCCGTCCTTATCCACCACCTTGAGTTTTTGGTAAAACTCTCTGCATAAAGAAAAATTGAAACCACTCATGAGCTTGAACCAAATCCCAATCCCGCGGGCCTCGATGATCCTCACAACCTAATTGGTCGGGCCTAGGGATCTATTATCAACAAATCTTTCACAGGTCACATTCTTTTCTTCGATGCTTTGGCTTCTTGCATCGTTCCTCGCCTTCTTTAGTTGCTCTCCACGGTCTCCACTAGACCTTTCACCACCCCTCTTGAGGGCACTCACACCCTTGGGCTGTGAAGAGCTAGGCCCGATGCGCTTGGTGCAGGCTATACATAACAACAGTGCCCCAAACACCAAACGAGAAATGAAGGCCATCATAAACCCCTCAACTAGGTCCAAATCATCAGAGATGATCCTCCCTTGACGAGCCATTGTAAGGATCTTTGAGGTTTTGAAAAGGTTAGAGGAGATTAGGGCTTTGGAAAATTTTGGCAAAAACTAGGGTTTAAAGGGCTAAAATCCACTAAATCACAGTCCTAGGAGTGAGATGTGAGAGATTAATGCAATAGGTTGAGGGATTTTGTAGGTTAGAGAAGCTTGGAGGGAGATAAAATTGCCTTAGGGTTTGTAATTTAGGGAGACAAGGAATAGTTTTCCCGAAAAAATTCAATTAAAAGCCCTAATTTTGGCATTCTGGGCAAAACCTACTGGTAGATCGCGTGAAACCTATCGGTAGGTTTTACTCCAGTGAGCAAAATCTATTAGTAGGTTTGCGCTAGGTGCAGAACCAATGGCCAAAACCTACCGTTAGGTTTTAACTTAATTGCAAAATAAACCTCTGCTATCCAAATCACTCCCTCGCCACTTCATTTCCATTCCTACATATTCTATTATTTATCTCTACTTCACCAACACATGTGTTACACTTGTAAACCACTTTTTTAACCATCATGCCCCCAGTCATTATTGAAATTGCAATATGAATTAAAATTTTGATGCTTTCAAAACACAAGGCATAGATTTCTACTTTTAATTACCAAAATGAACACCCGAAATGTAAGACACGTATTTAAATAATCAAGGGCATTCCTAGCTCCTACAAAATATCGAGAGTTGAGCGATATTCCCCCATCCTACAAGCATAGGACTACTTAACACATCGATTAAATACCCAAATCAAGCACACATGAGCATCACTATAGTTTTAAATACTAGTCTAGAGTATGCACCTACACATTCATTTTCGAACTCTTGTGTGTGTGCAATGGACATGTCATTTAAACATTTACACAATGGAATTCCCATTCACTTTGGCTATCCAAATTAAGCTTCGTTGCAACCTCACCAAGGGTGTCTTTCAACAATGAATCACACTCTAGATATCTGGCTTGCTCTCCATTTGTATATGTGAGATGGAATCTTGTGCACAAAACGAAGTATGCTCACGTATAATCCAAAAATGAAGTTCAGGCATGAAAAGGAAACAATCTTGGCATAATCTCATGAAAAGGAATGCTAGGGCACTATATAGTAAACCAACTCCTCTTTTTCTTTAAAAGTATACATCTCCCATGCTTCTCTAGATCATTTAGGACTTCAAAGACTATAATGGGGCCTTAAGGTGATATTAAGGCAAAAGAAATGAAAGATATAGGACAACAAAGAGGGATGTTCCGAGTGAAAGGCTTTTATTTCAAAAACATCTTCCTTTTCATGGGATTTTCAGTTCAAACCCATCACCACACTCTTTATTTCTTTTTTTTCTTTTCCTTTTCTTTTGATCATTCTTTTTTTCTTTTCACCCCTTTTTCTCCTTTTCTTGGATTTTTCATTCTTTACCGTTCAACTGTTTGAATTTCAACATCATTCATTCCTTTTGTTTGAGTTTCCACACCATACTTCCTTCTCTTTTGTGATCACTCATATTTAGTTCTAGGAACAACCAAGGTGAAGTAGATTGTTATCATTTTTGCACTGGCTTGGTTAAATGTGTGGCATAGAAACGAATTTCAATTAAGACTCAATCACAACATTAGGGATAATTTTTTCACAAGAAAAAAAGGTCAAGGCTCAAAATATTCAAAAATGGCCTGAGATCACCTCTAGATAAGCATGGGGGAGCATTATGCATTTCAAGACAAGTCAATCAACTACACAGATGCACTTAACCGAAACAAACATAATGAGATTATTGAACAATTTTGAAATTTGAAGAATTTTTCCTGGAGTAAATATAAGTCCCCTCCAACAAGGATTGACATTAAAGCTCTTATGGGTTCTTACTCATCTCTACTATTCAGGTCAAACACTAAAATGTGAACTCAATCCGTAAATTGACGAAATTATACATTCAAGGTCTGCATATTGGTGACTTCAAAAGCAAATGCGTATGTGATACTCATGCATAGGATTAACTTTTATAATGTGCTCATAAATTCAAAATTCAAAACAGAGATCAATGTATCAACAAACCCAAAGCATTCTAAATAAGGGAGTAAAAATTAACATTCAGATATTTTCACAAAAATTTTCAAAATTTTCACATAATTTGTAACTATTGTGAACAAAAATCTATATGATATGTGAAAAGTGAATTTTCACCACAAAAATTGGTATTATCCACAAAAATTTCCAACGCAAAAAATTAGAGTGTCACACAAATGGTGCACCTCACCCCACCTTGATTCATGCATTTTCCTCAATGCAACAAAAAATATATGATATGTAATGACGGACTGTAAAAAGATGAGTAGGGTTAGAGAACACCTCGTATTTGAGCTTTAACATAACACCAACATTTGCAACTAAGGAAAACAACACTATACGAAAAGACAAAGTAAGTAACATAAATAAATAAAGCAAGTAAAAACTACTATACACTAAAGATCATATGAACAGTTACTCCTCCAACAAGTCCGGGTAAACCGGATCCATCAAATCTTCCTCCATTCCTTGTCCTTCAAAAACCTCAAAAAATGGCTTAAGTCTTTGACCATTGACCTTGAATATCTTGCCATCTTCAGGGTTTGTGACTTCCACAGCTCCATAGGGGTAGGCCACCTTAACAAGATACGGGCCATCCCAACGGGATCAGAGTTTCCCTTGAAAGATCGAGAGACGAGAATTGTATAAGTGCACTTTTTGGACGGACTCAAATGAGTTCCTCATAATTGATTTGTCATAAAATATCTTAGCCCGCTCTTTTGAAAATTTTGAGCTCTCATACGCATCTCTTTGAATCTCTTCCAATTCATTCTTTTCTAGCTTCGTATTCTCTCCGGCCATTTTCAAATTGAAGTTCAAAGAGTTTATGGCCCTATAGGCTTTGTGTTCCATCTCAACTGAAAAATGGCAAGCCTTTCCATAGACGAGCCAATAGGGAGACATGCCTAGAATTGTCTTATAAGTTGTACGATAAGTCCAAAGGGCATCGGTCAACCTAAATGACCAATCCTTCCTATTGGGATTAACCGTTTTCTCTAGTATATTTTTAATCTCCCTATTGGCCAGCTTAACTTGACCATTAGTTTGCGGGTGGTATGCGGTGGACACCATATGTGTGACACCATATTTATGCATCAACGAATTAAATAGTCTATTACAAAAATGTGACCCACCATCGATTATCATGGCACGAGGCATACTGAACCTCAAAAAGATGTTCTCTTTTAAGAACTTGAATCAAACCAGATGGTCATTAGTCTTGATTCGGATAGCTTCCACCCATTTGGATACATAGTTCACTACTAGCAGAATGTATAAGTAGCCAAATGATCTGGGGAAGGGACCCATAAGTTGATGCCCCAACAATCAAAGATCTCGATAACAAATATAGGGGAGAGGGGCATCATGTTTCTTCGGGTCACACTACCCAACCATTGGCACCTATTGCATTCTTTACAGAAAGAGATGCAATCTTTTATCAAAGAGGGCCAATAAAAACCTGATTGTATAATTTTTGCCGAAGTCTTCTTTGTCGAGAAATGGCCATCGCACGCTTCTGAATGGTAAAACGCAAGGACTTCCCGTTGTTTATTTTCTGGTACGCATCTCTGCATGACTTGGTCAGGGCATTACTTGAGCATGTACGGGTTATCGAAGTAAAAGTACTTCACATCTGTCATAAACCTCCTCCTATCTTCTGGGCTCTAATACAATGGTATTTGTCCTGTTGCAAGATAGTTACATATGTCACCATACCAGGGACAAACATAATGAATAGAAAGTAAATACTTGCCAGGGAAAGAATTAGCGATAGTAATGTGCTAATCAGCACTTGCACCACAAATCGGGATAAATGGTCTACCACTACTTTCTCAACTCTTTTTTTATCCTTGATCATCAAGTTGAATTCTTATAGGAGGAGTATCCACTTAATCAGTCTCGATTTTTCATCCTACTTAGACAACAAATACTTCAATATAGAGTGATCGGTATAGACTATTATAGGTGAACCAATGATGTAGAATCAAAATTTATCCAATACAAATACTACTGCTAGCAACTCATTTTCTGTGGTGATATAATTCATTTGAGCTTCACTGAGTGTTTCGCTAGCGTAGTATATTACATAAGGTCTCTTGTCCTCCCTTTGACTGAGCACTCTGTCGACCGCATAATCACTCGCGTCGCACATAAGCTAAAATGGTATATCCCACTTGGGTGGTCGCATGATTGGAGGTAAAATGAGCATGTTTTTTAATTTTGTGAAGGATGCCTCATAATCATTCGACCAAACAAATGACACATCTTTTGAAAGTAAATTGGTCAAAGGTCGGGCCAGTGCACTAAAATCTTTAATAAAACACCGATAAAAACTAGCATGGCCTAAAAATGACCTGATATCCTTGATGACCTTTAGCGTGGGGAGGTTAGAAATTTCATCAACCTTTGATTTGACAACTTCGATCCCCTTTGCTGAGACGATGTGCTCAAGCACAATTCCTTGTGTCACCTTGAAGTGGCACTTTTCTCAACTTAAAACTAAGTTCTTCTCTTCACATCTCTCAAGAACTTTCTCCAGATTCTCCAGACATCCATCAAACAAATCCCCAAACACTAAGAAGTCATCCATAAAAACCTCCACAATCTTCTCCACCATGGCACTAAAAAGCCCCATCAAGCAACGTTGAAAAGTTCTAGGGGCATTGCACAACACAAAAGGCATGCGACGGTAGACAAACGTACCGTATGGACAAGTGAAGGTGGTCTTCTCTTGATCTTTCAATGCAATTTTAATTTGATTGTAGCCGGAATATCCATCTACGAAGCAATAGAATAGATGCCCCGCTACTCTTTTCAACACTTGGTCGAGGAATGGCAATGGAAAATGGTCTTTTCTTGTGCATAAGTTGAGCTTTCGATTATCAATACACACTCTTCATCCGGTGATCAACCTTGTTGGAATAAGCTCATTCTCTTCATTTGCTATAACCGTGACTCCCGACTTCTTGGATACTTCTTGTGTAGGGTTAACCCACATACTCTCAGCATTCGGACAAATAATGTCCGTGCCAAGTAGCTTTAGTACCTCGTCTCTCACCACATCCTTCATGATTGGATTCAACTTTTTTTGTGGTTGTCGAGATGGCTTGGAGTCCTCCTCAAGATATATGCAGTGTGTGTAAATGAGGGGCTTATTGATAAGCACAAAATATTGTATATTTCAAGGTATCATTACATGCATTTTAACTCAACTTTTGCATCTAAGTACTTAGAGTTAGCCAAATTTTCGATGTTGCATGTATTTATAGCTTAAATGATGGATTTTAGGACCTTGCAACTATGTTGAATGTGAGGTGAAGGCATGGACACATTACATGAGGATTTGGAGGCTTAAAATTGAAGAAATCAAGGAGACATTAGTGTTTGGCAACAAAGGCACCAGCAACCACACCACTAGGTTGTAGAGCCTCGGTTTTGCTCCATTTTGACCATGATCCACTTTGAATTCCAAACAGTGCAAAATATAAAAATTGTAGATTTGGATGTCTTTTGTATTATTTCAAAATTTCAACTCAATCCAACAATTGGATCAAAAGTTATGCCAATTTTACGAAAGGTGGTCTGGAGCAAAAAAAGTGTGCCGGTACACATACCAATACGCTGTCCAGAACAGCCCAGAAGCCTGCACATCTTCTCCACTTGCTTGGGGGGTCCCACCTACAATTCTCCCACGCCTACCCTGACATATTCTACCTATAACCATGCCTCCTTCACCCTTGTTGAAGACTTTGGAGGCTTTCCATTCAATGAAGAGGAGAGAGAAGGGGTGAAGCCTAGGGAATGCAGGCTAGGCTTGTCTTAGCCTGCCAAGCCTTCAACTCAACCCCCTATTGATAGGTGGCCTTTCACACAGACCCTAAGGACCCCCATGGACAAAAATGAAGAGATATATTCAGCATTACACAAGTTCCTCAAGTGTGGCTACCTAAGCTTAGTTTTAGTTCAATGTAGAAGATGATGAATAGTAGTTATGTTTTTACAATTTCTTCATCATTTTCATCCATGTAAGCTTTAATCTTCTTGTAATTTATATTTCTTTCACTTTAATCTCATTCCTTTCAAGTTTATTGTAAGTTTAGTTGCATGTTCTTGAATCTACCATTGTTGTATTAAGTTTTTCTTCATTTCAAGTTTAAAATGGGTATAGTATATTTTTCTTGATAGTTCAAGTTTTCTTGCTATAAGTTATGTTCTAAGTTTCATGTCTTCATTTTTGTACCTTTACAATATGCATTTCTTTATTGCTTTCATGAGTAGCTAGATTTTTTGTTGGCTAATCCAAGGGAGACCTCCTCTTGGGTTTTCCATTTCAACTCCTTTTCTTTCTTCCTCTCGATGTACGATGGTTCGGTTTGACTAGGTTGAGGATGGATGAGGTTGTGAGTCTTTGATATTCCGTAGACTTTTCACGTTTTATGCTTGGATTCTCACCATCTCATCCTTAGCTTACAATAAATCAATTGTTCATCTATGCACTAAGGAGGATAGTTTCGAGTGGAGTTGGGATTTCCATTGGAATGACCTCTTTGGATTAACCAACACTTGTTTTTATTGCATTTTCTTTCACTAACACAATAACAAAACTCAAACAAAAGATTTTACACTTTTACCTTTTTCTTTTGTTCACAAAATTACCTTCACACACTTGAACTTTCCTTCCCTGAGGAGACGACCTTGGAATACTTTCCAAGTAAAAAACGACAAGAAAAAGACTCCTTGTGCTTGGGGAGCACTTTTGTTCAAATATTTTGTTCATTTCATTCCATTCCATCCACCATTTTGTTGCCCCATCTCTTGCATCATTCCGAGGGAGAGTGGCACTCCCTTATACACATAAGTCATAGACACATGCTAGAGGGTGATGTTTAGAGGTTAGGAAACAACAACGTTTTTTGTCAAGCACTTATACCCTTGATGTCGGCAATTGTCTAACCAATCACTCCCTTATGCCTTCTCAATACTTTCAAAAGATCATCTTGTTGCTTCCCCTCCAACGTTGAGCTAATCACCACCGAAAAAGTCTTGTCATCGCTAAGGTATGCATGATTAAGATGGGATGGTAATGGCTTCAACTCCAACATGGAATTTTGTACATCCAATGGAAAAATCTTTCTCTCTTGATATGGAAGCTTATCAAATGTAGGGGTCCATTTTTCTACCCCTTTCAAGCTCTCCAATTCCTCTTGCACATCAACATCTTCTATATCAACAATCTCTACCTTAACTCTCAACATACCTAATAGCTCCAAGTCTTCCTCCACCAAGGTGTCAATCCTGTTGACTTCGTGCACCTCCTCATCATCCCCCGGTTGCTTGGACAAGTTGAAAACATTGAGATCCATGGTCATGTTCCCAAATACAAGCTTCATAAGACTGTTCCTATAATTAATCACAGCATTAGATGTGGCAAGAAAAGGTCTACCAAGTATTACATGAATTTAGGACCTAAGGTTTATAACCGGGTGAGGGTCAAGCATAATAAAATAAACAGGAAAGTAAAATTTATCGACTTGTACTAAAATATCCTCCACTACTCCCCTTGGTGTTCAGATGCTATGATCCACTAATTAAAGAGTGAATGGAGTTGACTTCAACTCTTCGAGCTGGAGTTGTTGGTAGACTAAGCAAGGTAGGAGGTTGACACTTGCACCCAAATCAAGAAGAACTTACTCCACTCGGTAATTCCCGATCGTGATATCTATGGTAGGGCATCTGGGATCCTTGAAATTTGGTGGTGTGGTAGTCCTCAAGATTGAGATCACTTGCTCGGTGAGGAATGACTTATTATGCACATTTTGTCGACGCTTTACAGTGCACAAGTCCTTCAAGAACTTAGCACAAGATGACATTTGCTTAATGGAATCAAGGAGTGGAATGTTGATCTTTACTTACTTAAACATCTCAATTATATCAACATAAATAGCCACCTTGACAGGTAGCTTGAAACGATATTAAAATGGGACAAGAATGGGGGATGCATGCACACTTTCATCAACTACTTTCTCTTTCTCACTCATCTCACCCTCCTCGGTATCATCCTTAGTTTCTTTCTCTATTGGCAATGTGGCCTTCGATGAAACTTTTGGCACAACAGTTTTATCAATTTGTTTGGCACTTCAAAGGGTGGTGACCGAGTTTAGTTGCTCACAACTCTCATTAGCGGGTTCAGATGACTCAATGACATGTTAGCCTCTGGGTTTTCTTGGGGTGGAGCGGCAAATTTTTCCTTTTCTTGTTGTGATGTCCCCATTGAATTTTTTAGCTTTGTAAGTTGGGCCCGAATGTCATTAAAAGCCGCAACATTTTGATTGTTGATGGTAGTCTGGCTTTGAATGATGGAATGAACCACATCCTCCAAACTCCTTTTGTGAGGAGGTTGTATGTGGATGGGTTGGATGGTTCTTGTTGATTAAAATTTTGTGGAGGTGGAATTTAGGAGAAATTTTATGGAGGCGGGTTTTGTGAATACCCTTGCAGATTAGACTAGGGGTATTGAGGGGTAGACGCTTGCCCTTGACCTTGGTACTGACCTTGCTTAGGAGGCATGAGAGGTGAATATGTATTAGAACCATGAGGAGTGGGAATCTCATTTCTCTAACTAAAGTTTGGATGATTGCTCCAATCCGCATTGTAAGTGTTTGATTGCAGAGAGAATGATTGCCTCATTTGGTTAAAGGCATTGACTTGCTCGTAGTAAACTTCCTTTAGTGCCAGAATATTAGGGCACTTTGATGGAATGCTCTACACTCTCACAAATTGAGCAGCCCTCCTCAATCTTTGAAATATTAGACACCTCATGTCTCTTATTAACCTCAAGACTCTTAACTTTCCTAGACAACTTGGAAATTTTGGAAAGCAAGTCTTCTTGGTCTCTCAAATCATACATCCTTCCCCCTTGTGGTTGACTATTATCCAGAGACGACCTAGGTACATTGGTGGGATCCATGATATCCCATGATTGTGCATTTTGGGCTAATGTACTAAAGTAGTCTAGGGCCTCATCAGGGTCCCTATTCAAAAACTCATCATTACCCATCATGTCAACAAATTCTCTATGTCCCGGTGTTATTCCTTCATAGAAAAAACTCACCAATTGTCATGATTCAAAACCATGATGTGGTATGGATTGGAGCAATTCCTTGTAGCGGTCCCAACAGTTATAAAATTGCTCATTGGTATTTTTCAAAAAGTTTTGAATTTACCTATTTAAAGTGGTGGTTCTATGCACCGGAAAAAATTTATTTAAAATTTGAGAAATCATTTGAGCCCAAGAGGTTATAGATCGAGGCCACAAGGCATTCAACCATGTTTTGGCTTTGTCCTTGAGGGAAAAGGGAAACAATTTCAAATAAGCTATGTCTTCCATAGCATAGTTAGTGACGAAGGTTGTAACTATATCCTCAAATTCCTTTATGTGTAAATAAGAATTTTCCTTTTCAATTTCGTGGAATGTAGGAAGTAGTTGCAACATTCCTAGCTTAACTAGGAAGGCATGATCTTAGACCAGCAAGAGAATGCACAAGGGAGTGGTGCTACGTGTGGGTTGGAGAAAATCCCACATTGACCTCGCCAGAGGATCAATTGAGATATTGTTCCCTTCATTCCTAGGGGAAAAATGCATTCTAGGGTCTGGAATTCTCAGTTCTTGCACTCTTCCTCCCCTTGGAACATTTACATTGGCACCCAACTCCTCAAATTTATCATCGACATCCTTGGGTAGTTTTTAGTCAAAATTCATGTTGGGGCCTAAGGGTTGCCTAACCAATTGATTTTGGTCGTCCTGTCTCCATTTATAAAACAATATCTATAAATGAAAAACAAATACACAAAAGTATATACAAGGAGCGACGTACCTCATCTCATGATGAGAATTCATGGGACTTACCTCCGTCGTCCAAAAATCACCTTCTTGATTCAACGCTTTGCCTTCCCTGGAAACGGTGCTAAAAATGCTTGATGTTTTCCGTTGTGTTCCCTAATCTCCAAAAATGAACCCTCAATATATATATGACTTATGTGTGTGGGTGAGTGTCACTCTCACTTGGGTTCAATGCAAGAAATGGAAAAACGAATGTGTGGAATGAAATGTGTGTGTGTGTGTGAAGAAAATTGATCCCCATGCGCAAGGAGACTTTCAAGTGTCGTGTTTTACTTGGAAATCATATTCCAAGGTCGTCTCCTCAGGGAAGGAGATGAATCATGTTGAAGGTGATTTTGGTGAAAAAGAGAAAAGTGTGAAAATCTTTTGTTGTTTGAGTTTGGTTTGTGAATGTATCTTGATGAAATTAAAATGCAATCAAGTGTTGACTAATACGAAGGGGTCATTCCAATGGGAATTGCAACTCAACTCAAGACCTTCCCCCAATGGTGTCTAGATGTTCGATTAGCGAGGGACTAGGTTGTAAGTGAGGATCCAAGCATACCTCGTGACAAGTATATGGGATATCAAAGACTCACAACCACATCCACACTCAATCTAGTCAAACTGAATCAACGTACACTACAAGGAGGAACTAAAATGAGTTGAAATAGCATACCCAAGAGGAGTTCTCCCTTGGATTAGCCAACTTAATGTGTAGCTACTCATATTTAAAGTAAGGACATAAATGTAATGAAGAGACATTGTAAAGAAATGAAGATTGGAACTTAGTTTAATGCAAGGAAACTTAAACTAGGAATAAAAATATTCAATACCCATTTTAAAACTTGAAATTAAGAAAACTTCCCGTAACAATGGTGAAATCCAAAATGTGGAAGTAAACTTGCAATGTACTTGTAATAAATGACATTAAAGACATTAAATGAAGCTTACAAGAGTCTTACAAAAGATTACAAGTGAAATGTATGAAAGCAATGTAAAAAATCCAAGCTTTCTCTCTCTAACTGTCTTTTACTTAGAACTTCTCTCTCTACAATACAATGTATATTCAATAATGGTGTCTATCCTTGCCAAAAAATTTCCATGGAGTTCTCTAGGGACTGTGTGATTGGCCTCCCATCAATAGGAGGCTAAATGGATGGATTGGACAGGCTAGCACAGGCCTAGCCTGTATTCCTAGGCTTCACCTCTTCTCTCTCTCCTCATTAATGTCCAAGCCTCCAAAGTCCAAGCTAGGGTTAAGGAGGGGATGTTTCTGTGTAAGGAGGGCCAAGGACAAGTGGGAGACCCAATGGTGGGACCCCCAAAGTTGCAGAGCTTGAGATGTGTAATCCGGCGTGTTTCACTGGAACAAAACCTTCTGGTAGTTTTCCCGCGATCTACTGGTATGGGCAACCGGTAGGTGTTCCCTTGTTTTACTAAATTCTTGGTCCTTTCACCTTTTAAGCTATCGTCAAGCCTCCTCTTTATCTCCATTTACCTTAAGCACCTTGAGAGGGTTTAACGAGCATCATTTAAGCCCTTTTACCTGCAAACATACTGAAAACTCCGTTAATTGCTCGAACATTGCAATTTCACTCGTTTTATTCGCAACACCAAGCATGAAAGGCATGCAAATGTACATATAATATGCAATATTTTGTGCTAATCACCCTACTAGGTCATACAAATACTAAGACGAGGGACTTATCATTTGGAAAATCACGAAGGGACCATGTTGCTACATCCATGGAATGCCGAAAACCTAACGGAAATCTATCAGTGATGTTCAGAAAGATCCATCCTTATGTACTTAGTTCAAATAAAGTTGGGCACTATAATTATTTCTTTTTAATAAAAGAATGAAGTTTTCTTCACAATTGTGAGCAAGTATTTAGATCTTTCAAGTTCCTCGCCTAGCTAAGATTGAGTGTATTTGACTCAACAGAAGCCAAGTTAGAGCTTTCAAGCTCCTCGCCCAGCTCGGATTAAGTTTATTTTACTCAAAAGAAACCTAGTTAGAGCTTTTATGCTCCTGGCCTAGCTTGGATTGAGTCTATTTCACTTAGAAGAAACCAAGTTAGAGCTTTCAAGCACCTTGCCTTGCTCATATTGAGTCTATTTGACTGAGCAAAAGCCATGTTAGAGCTTTCAAGCTCCTTGCCCATCTCAGATTGAGTCTATTTGACTCAACATAAGCCAAGTTAGAGCTTTCAATCTCCTTGCCTAGCTCAGATTGAGTCTATTTCACTCAGTTGAACCAAAGTTAGAGCTTTTAATCTCCTCGCCTAGCTTAGATTGAGTATATTTGACTCATCACAAGCCAAGTTAAAGCTTTTAAGCTCCTCACTTAGCTCAAATTGATTCTATTTGACTCAGTAGAAGCCAAGCTTTCAAAGCTCCTCACCTAGCTCAAATTGAGTCTATTTCACTCAACAGTTAGATGTTTTCTAGCTCCTCGTGTAACTTGAATCGAGGCTACTTGATTCTATAGTGACTTTTACAAGGCTATTACTATTCCAAAAGTCAAGGGGTATAGGACAAAGGAACAACAAAGAAAGGAAGAAAGAAGTTCTCTAAAAAGGAAGACAAAAAGGCAAAAATAAGCAGTGGGCAAAATTCAGCCAACCCCTCTCTATCGCTTCCCAGATGAAGATAACCCTTATTATTGGCTTCATTTATAAGAAAGAATAGCCTTAGCTACCAACTCTCTGGCTGATCCTACATGATCATCCTCGGAATTCGCTGCTAGCCCCTCATCGTCACATGTTATCTCCTCCGTAATAGCAAGATGAGGCCCAAGACCTAGGAAAGCAAGCCTCTCAAGAGTGATTAAACTCCTAAGAGTCCTTGGACCTCCTTCCGTGGCCCTCTTTATTTAGCCCTCCCATCTGGACTCAATGGAGCCATCTCCACTATAAAAAAAACAAACAAGAGGCCACATTAAGTAAAAGAAGGAAGAATTAGCAATGAAAGGTGGTAAGCGAAACTTTCTCATGTTAAATGGAGTGTACCAAATCATGGGAACGTGAGGACCAACTTCTACAGCTCCCCGAAACTCCTAGCCATCTCCTGAAATTGGGAGACGAAGTTACAGGGAGAGTTGGATCTAGGGACGCGAACTAGAGTACTGGCATGGAAGTTATAGCATTCTCAAATCACCAATAGCTGGACCATTGTCATAATACTAGGAACCAATAGGTCAGCCCACTTTGGTTCCATGTGAAGACAAGCCTGCCTTCTAAAATTTCTGATCTATCTGTTCCTAGCATCCACGAGGAAAAGAAGAATGGAAATGCGAGATTTACGTAAAAAATCTAAAGAAAATGTTTAAGGATGCAGGTTTTGAAGATGCTTAAATAGTAATAGTTTTTTTTCCTTAAATGGTTTAAAATGCAAGGTATCTTCATTTAGAAAGCTAGATGTCCTGTGTTCAAGGCATCGTGGAGATGACACAACATCAGCCATTCCACTTGACGACGTAGCAGTTAAGGGAGGGTGTAACTATCACTCACAGGTCATTCCAAGCATCATTAGAAAGAGAGCTCAAGCCTTCTTTACCAACGCATGCCCATTTAAGCTGGACCCAAAATAAAAGCCTTGTATGCGGCATGGATCAGCCACAAAACTATTTGACTCAAGCCTAGACATCCCCATCAATATAAGGAAAAAAATTTGTAGTAATCATTTCATTAAAATGTTTAGAAGGTTATAAAAAAAATGGAGTCAGCAATCGCCTCCATAGACTCTTCAATTACCTTAGGAGAGGGTCTCTAATACAAGCCAAAGCCAGCTCTTCCCCCATTTTTTTCAGAGGCATGCTAACCACCTCCTCAACAGCGCCCTTCTTCTTATCATCAACAACCACTAGCATTGTCTTGTCACCAGGTTTGAAGAGGGAGAAGTCCAAATCCAAGAACCTTTCCTAGGCACATGTCTTAAAATTGTTAAACCCATCTACATAATACTCTAGCATTTCCTCCTTGAGCTCCTTTGAATCCTGGAATGTGGACATAGCTAATGCCCCAACAGATTTGATCTCAAGCTTCTTCTACTGTACTAAAAAAGAAAGCTCTAGGGTCTTCTAGGAGAGGGTTTCCTTATCGCATTGCAGGTCCTTATTCCTTATAGAAAGATTAGAAAGCTAAACCATGGTGTTGTTCAACCTAGCTAGCAGGTCATCCTTATGCCTCAAAGCCTTGTCCCTATCCTTCTTAAAAGAAGAAAGTTTGATAATAGATTGTTCGACCTCTGTCGTTAAACGAATGGTGTAAATCCCTGGAAAATTAAAACTTAGATTAAAGGTGCAAAATGGTAATTAGTAGTTATGGTACGGGTTAAAAATTTAAATTTTTCTATAACTCGGATGAAGAAACAGACCTTACCATTGGATTCGTATCGCGAAATCTAGCTACCCAAATAATTTTTTTAAAATTCTAAGACAATCATTTTTTACGTTTTACGATGTGATCGGGCCTTGTGCGACTAAAATAAACATGATCATATTTTATTCGCAGAACTCAAAAAAAAAAAAAATAGTTCAATAAAAATATATTGAACTTAATTCTGGATGTGATATAATTGATTCAGAATAAAATTGGATCAGATAAATTGGGACATGTGGCGCATTGTGAGTCAAGCATTTCAAGGAGTATTTAAAGGGGAAAAAGGTCTAATTATCCCCCCATTCTTGGGCTGTTGATTAATCCTAATTAATGCATGATTTAATTAAGTTAATAGTTCAATTGTGTTAGTTAAACAAAATTAAACTAATCAAAATTGACCTATTAAGGTTAGCGTGTGAATTAGGGATAATGCATTAATTGTTATTTTTTTCAGGGTTTTATGCGTCAAAGCTACAAACTACCGGGGAGACAATTGTGACAAAGCTACAAATTCTAGGATGACAATTATTAAAGCTCTAAACAAAGAGAGATTAAAGTAATCCAAATGTCATCTTTTGGAGGTTTGTGAATGACAACTTTTGGAAGCTTGTGAATGACAACTTTTGAAAACTTGTGAATGTCATCCCTTGGGCTTGTGAATGGTATCTTTGGGATTTATAAATGCCATCCCTTGGGGTTTGTAAAGGCTTTGCCTATAAATACCACCCATTTGTGGCTTTTAAAGAAGATAATTTTGGCTAGAGCTCTTGGTTGTGAAAATTCCTCCAAGTTGTTATTGTTTTCTTTGTATGCTTGCTAACTTTTCTCTTGGTTGTGGAAAACCCTCCAAGTTTGTATTAATTTCTTTGTATTATTTCTTTCTTTTATGATATTATCATCTCTTGGTTATGGAATACATGCCAAGTAGTATTGCTTTCTTTTAATTTAAGTCTTGTTTTATTTTACTTCCATTGTTGGAGATTCCTTCTTCTTTTAGAGGAGTGAAACTCTTTCACTTTTCTAGAGCTTTGCCAAAGCCGTGAAGGGTGGAACATGATTCACTCATTCTTTGTCGAAGATCGTTATATTGATGCATTTTGTTTATGCTTAGTTCTAACCTTTATTTCTTCATAATGTCTTTCCAATTTATTTTTGTCTTTACTTTAACCATGAGTAGCTAAGCTTTTACTTGGTTAATCCAAGGGAGACCTCCTATTGGGTATGTCATTTAAACTCATTGTCTTCCATCCTCTCGGTGTACGATGGTTCGGTTTGACTGGGTTGAGAGTGGATGTAGTTGTGAGTCTTTGATATCCCGTAGGCCTGGTCACAGGTTATGCTTGGATCCTCATCATCTCGTCCCTAGCTTCCCATGAATCAATCGTTCATCTATACACCAATGGAGGAAGGTTTTAAGTTGAGATGAGATTCCCATTGGAATGACCTCCTTGGATTAGCAACCACTTGTTTTCATTATCACAACACAAACCACCACCAAATTCCAAAACAAAATTATTTTACACTTTTCTTTAATAAAAATCACGTTCATGATGGTTCACTTCCTTCCCTGAGAAGACGACCTTGGAATACTTTTTCAAGTAAAATACGACACTCAAAAGACTCCTTGCACTTGAGGAGCACTTTTGTTCACACACACACACACATTTCATTCATCCCATTCCATTTTCTCCTTGTCCATTCTTTTGACATCGTCCCAAGGGAGAGTGACACTCCCCCTCACACATACATCATACATACATTGAGGGAGATGTTAGTAAGTTGGAACAACAGGGAAATAAGTCAAGCACCTGCCATTTCTAGAGAGAAGAGAGATTCTCCAAGTTTCCCAACGGAGATCCGATCGTTGGATCGCTTCCGGCAAAGAATTAAAGTTGCTCTACACGATGAGAGATACATAACCATACCAAAGATCACAATTTTCTCCACATATCACAAAGACGAAAATTTAGCAATAAGGCTTTGAAGGCTTGATTTGGGTTGTTTGGGATTCTACAATGCGGGCTTACGCTACAAGAAATATGGTTCTCTCGTATTCCCTCCTATTTAGATTTATTTCCAACCTAGAGTTGTGATACAAAATTGGTATGATGACAGAGATAAAGTTAAACTCGAAAAAATTAAAACATAATTAAAAAAGGTAAAATGGTAATTAGTCGTTACGGTACGGGTCAAAAATTTAAAATTTTCTAGAACTCGAATGATGAAACAGACCTTACCATTGGATTCATATTACCAAATTTAGCTACTCTATTAATTTTTATTGAATTCTGAGACAACTAAAATTTTCACATTTTACGATGCAATCGGGTATCGCGCGACTAAAATAAATGCGGTTAGATATTATTTGCAGGGCCCATAAAATAATTTAAATTTAGTTGGATAAAAATATACTAAACTTATCACGAGGAGAGATTTAATTGATTTAAAATAAAATTAGACTAATTAAACAAAGACGTGGCACAACGAGGGTCAAGCATTTAAGGAGTATTTAAAGGGGGAGAAATCAAATTTTCCCCCCATTCTTTAACCATCCATTTTCAAGAGAGAGAAGAGAGAAAATCTCAAATTTCTCCCACCTTCGTTCCTTGATCTGGCAAGATCCAACCATTGGATTGCTTCAAGCCAAAAGTTAAAGTTGCTCTACGCAACAAGAGCTATGTAACCATATCAAAGATTTTGCTTTCTCCAAAATCTCAAAGATGGGAATTTCGAGCTAAAGCTTGGAAGGCTTGGTTTGGGTTTTTGGGGCTTCTAATACGCAGGCATATGCCACAAGAGGTAGGGTATTCCTCCTATTTAGGTTTATTTTCAACCTAGGGTTGAGATATCAAGTGGGTTGGGTGATAGAGATGAATTCTCATGTATAACACACACCTAGTGTAACTAGAATATGAAAATGAACATGAGAATAAGTTAAAACCAATTCTTACATTATTTGGGTTTGACGAAATTGCTTAGTTTGGATTTCATGAAATAGATTGTTGGGCATGCTATGTGTTTTATAAAATGCTTATGAATTCAAGTGTGTTAATTGCATTAAAATCACATATGACATGCTTGTGAATGTTGTGAGAAATGATATGTTTATTATATGTTTATGATATAATGAACATAATGATATGAATTACAATTTTACATTACATTTGCATATCGACAGGTAGCATTGTATTCATGGGCATTCTACATGAGTGTGGGTGTGTGGGCATGTTTTTAATCAAACACCATTCTTGGTGAGTTGATACGTGGACTCGAAAAAAGTTAGAAGAAGGTTTGACTGAGTCACACAAGTTAAATTGAAAATACGTGTCGGGTATAGTAAGAAGGGATAGATTCTCCCTCAGGTGCAAAGCCCGATCACTTGGTTCACTCACATGCTCGAAGGTAAAAATCCTAAGAAGTGTGTTGGTGTACTCTGAACCAAAGGTGTGATGACCTCAAATGTTGTGTCAGTTTGGTAGACCGTTGGTGTGATATCCATAAATTACCTACGCAAGAAAGGCACAAAATTTTTAAAAAAATAGTCATTGGATGTCTAACATCAATGGCGGGGGCTTGGAATTCCCGAATCCATACGTATGGCATGACATGTGTTATGGGAGCCGATGGGGGCACAGGATTGCATTGCATGCATGAGTTTCCATCTCATTGCATGTCATGACATGGAATTGTAGTATTTATTTGTGAAAAACATGTGTTTGAATGGATGCTTGGTATGATGACTTGCATATGACATTTTATATACATCTAAGTTGGGGAATAGCCTCCTTAGGAGATACCCTATTATGTGTGACTTACCCTTTATGGGGATACATTTCAGCTGTTGAACAGGCTCCAGCGGATGGCCCTCACTTGGGCTCATGTTGACGACAACGTTGGGCTATGGCTCATGAATCACATTTTGTAGTCCCTTGTATATTTCTATTTTGGCCTTGTATAAATTATGTACAAAACTTTTACTTTAAAAAAGGTATGTAATGGGACCCTCTTACATAATATTCTTTTGTAAGCAAATGAATTTAAAGGATGTTGTATGAGTTTGTATGGGTACAAGTTGAAATCTGAGAAATTAGGAAAAATTTGGCCCTACGTACTGGTACCTAAATTCTAGTGGGCTTAGGAACCGGTACCTATGCTCACAAGTATTGTCACCCCATGACAGTGGGCCTAGGTACCAGTACCAAGCCTTATAGGTGTTGTATTTGGCTTCTAGAGGGCTTAAGTATCAGTACTCCTTAACAGACGTATTGGTAATTCTTCCCGAAAATTGATTTTTGAACTTCAATACTTCCAAGCCTTCATATCTTGAGCTCTTTTCTTTAGATGATGTACATGGTTAAATTTTAAGTCCTAGACTTTGGGATGTGAAACCTTGGAATGGTCTTACGATTAATATATGCACAGGTTATGTATTGGGTAGTGCTCCCGTGTAAAGGAGACTTTGTCCGAATTTCATTTTGTTATGAACCTGGTGAATAGGTTGTAACGACATGGTATAGGGTTATATGGTATCCATGGGTATTCTACTAGGTGATGGGTAATCAACAAGTAGAGAAAGGACCCCCAAATTTGGGGCATCAGAACTTGGTATCAGAGCTTAGGTTCCTGATTACCTTGGGACTTGAGGGTAAATTGGTTTAAGCCATTGCATTCATTGTACATTGCATGTTATGTGTATTAAATGTTACGTGTTATGTGATATGAGATTATATTCATGATTAAATGTGTATGGGAATGAGATACTATGGTTAAAAAATATAACCTTAGGATCAAAAAAAGGAAAGAATGGGAAATTTTATGGTGTGGGCATCTACTAGCAGGTGACATACCTCCTATTAGGAAGATAAAAGGAAAATTTTCAACATTTTAACTTTTGACCTCTAACTTTGGGCTACTAAGTTAGGGGGTTATATTGCTATCTTACATGAGTGTAGATGGATAATAGTGGAAGAAAACATTGAAACGGTCGAGGGAGTGGACGGACCAACCAACCACCACCACTGGCCTTTGACCAATAAGCCTTCATGGAGGCTTTGGGCACAATGGTAGATACTTTTGCATAAGCTAGCACCAACATAGGCCATGGACGCTCAAGCAACCTCTAGAAATTTAAGGAACTTAAGCCACCAACTTTTATGGGAGGAATGGATCCGAAGATAGACGATCATTAGTTCCAATAACATGATAGGATCTTGGAGGCTATGGAGATCAAATCTGACACCACTAAGATAAGGCTAGCAATGTTCTAACTTGAGGGAGAGGCCCATCTATGTTGGATTGGGCAAAGGCCTCAAAGAATTTGAGGCAATGACTTAGGAAGAGTTCTGTGAGCTCTTTATGGGAAAGTATTTGCTTGATGGGTTTTCCCCCACCTCCAACATGCACACGAATTGTGTGTATGTGGCTTATATGGGTAGGTGAGTGTCACTCTCCCTTGGGTTCGATGCAAGAAATGGGAAAATCTTGTGCATGAACAAAAATGTGTGTGTGCAAAAGTGTTCCTCAAGCGTAGAGAGACTTGCAATGTCATGTTTTACTTGGAATGGTTATTCCAAGGTCATCTCCTCAGGGAAAGAAATGTCAAATGTTTTGGAAGGTGATTTCTGAAAGAAATGATTTGTGAAAAATCTTGTAAATTGTGTTTTGGGGAGTTGTGTTTTACTAAAGATTCAAGAAAGCAAGGTTGGCTAATTCATAGGAGTCAGTCCAATGGGAATGCCAAATTGACCTAATTCTTTCAACCAATGGTGTTTTGGTGTTTGATTGATTCATAGGAAGTGAGGGACTAATGTGGATGTGTTGGGCAGAAACATACACTATGACAAGTCTATGGTGTATCAAGAGCCCACAACCACGTCCACACTCAACCTAGTCAAACCAAACACTTTGCACTATGAGGAAGAATGAAATAAAGTCGATTTCATATACCCAATAAGATATTTCCCTTGGATTAGCCAACTAAAAGTCTAGCCACTCATAATAAAAGCAAGAACAAACATAATGTAAAGAGACATGGTACTGAAATGAAGCATGAACTTGTATTGATGCAATAAAAGGTTGAAACTACAAGAGTAAAATCATTCATAACCAAATTACAAAGCCTAAAGAGGAAAATGTAGAAGAAGGAAATACAAAACACTTGCTAAGCTTGATTACAACTTGAATAAAAGAGTTTAAAGTGAAAGAGGGAAAGATTACAAGTAATATAAAGCTTACTGCAATGAAAATGGTGAACGAAATGTGAAAACCCAACTTTCTCTCTCTAAAACTTCATCTTCTACATTGTAGCTTCTCTCTCTAAAAACATCTAAAATCTTAATAATGGTGTAAGACTTGGTAATTTTTGTCCATCCCTCTTCCCTTAGCCCGTGTGAACTGAGTTAAAATGATTGGAGAGAGATTGTCCATTTAAACAAGCAATTTCAATCCAAGCATGTTCCTCCCATGCTTTCCCAACCACACCTGTTCTTTCTCTTGCTTCTTCCTTCTCTCCTACTTTAAATCTGAATTTAGGGGTTAGGAGAGCATCATGGGGTGTCAAACATGTCGAGGTATGGTTTAGAGTTCAAGAAGTGGGCCCCCGGAGTAGGTGGAGTCGTGTGGGGAAGTATCTGGGCTTTCTAGGCAAGTTATACAGGTAGAACATCAAAAACCTATAGGTAGGTTTTGCATGTCTTTTCCCAGTAGGTTTTGCATGTCTTTTACCGATAGGTTTTGCATGTCTTCTACTAGTAGTTTTTTCTTCATAAATTTGTCATAACTTTTTTCTTACAATTTGATTGATCTAAAATTTTGACACAAGATAGAGGACATTTAGATCTACACTTGCATGTTTTTCACTTTTTCAGATTCAAAGAGGATCATGGAAAAAAATTGGGAATACCGAGATACTACTACCAAAATTCTAGTAGGCTTAGATATTTCAATTTAAAGCCTCTTAATCCTCATGTAATATGTTCATCTCTTCACCACTCATCCACACTTAGTTATAGTGTTCCAAAAGCCATCATTTACCCTATGATTACCTGCAACATCAAAATTTCCACATTATTCATAAATTTGAATAACTCTAAGTAATTAAATACAAAGTTGAGTTAAAATACATGTAATGAGGCCATTAAATATGCAATATTACGTGCTCATCAGTATTTCATGTCTGCTCTTCAGCATGTGTAAGAATGGGAATTCTTAGACCTAAGGTAAGGGACAATGATGGTGATGCAATACATGATGAATTTCATTAAGCTAGCCCATTTTGACGATGATTAAGTGGCCACTAACTTGGCCAAAGTGAGGAGATCTGAGGACGGTTTAAAATTGTCCATCCGAGGAAAGATTATGAGCCATCGCTTACAAGACCTAGACTTGATGGTCGAGACGGCCAAGGTCGTTGAGAGGGAGATCGACGATGCCAAGAGTATCTAGGAGGCTGGAACTAAGGACAAGAAGAATGAGGGTTAATCCTTTTCTAGTAGTTCAGGAAAGGAACATAAAACCTCTACATCACAAGGGTCTTAAGGGCAAGGCAGGGGCAATCAAGGCCAAGGAAAAAATCAATTTTTCGAAGGAGGGAAGAACTTCAAAGGTACGTAGCAAGGAGGCCAAAAGACATGTTATTTGTGTCATTAGCGGGGCCATTTGAAATGGGATTGTCCTTACAGGCAGGGATTTCAGACTTATGGGATATCTGAGTCCCAGTCATTAGTGGGACCTTCACAAACATTTTTCATTCCTCCCTATCCCACCATGGCTCAGGGAAGTCAGTTCCAATTCTAGTTTGGTACACAAGCCCCTACCACTTCACGTGCGGGGACTCCGTAAGGCCTAATGGGCCAGGGTGTGGGCCAACGCCAAAGACAAGGCTTGCAGGTAGGGACCCATGGGCGACTCTTTGCCATCACACTACAAATTGAGCCAATGGATCAGTCGGTGATGTAGGGTACATTTCTACTTTCTCGCTTATGGGCACATGTGTTATTTGATTCGGGTGCATCTTATTCATTCATTGCTGAATTTTGTGTGAAAGATTCGGGCTTAGAGGTTGAGACCTTAGAGGAGTTATTTCATGTGACTTATCCCCTAAGAGCTAGGGTTTGCGTTGACAAGATATGTTAGTGATGTGAGTTAGAGATCTCGAGGATTCAACGCGCTGTGGACCTTAGGGTCATGGACATGTCAAAGTTTATGTCATTCTTAGAATGAATTGGTTCGTAGCACACCAATTCGTCATCGACTATAAGCGGAAGAGGCTCACAGGTTATATGTCAGAGGATGTTTGTTTCAAGTTTTAGGGCAAAAAACACAATGGTTTGCCCCAAGCCGTGTATGACTCTCATTAGCATAAACAATTGATGGGTTAGCTTGCGAGCCTTACAATTGAGGACAAGGCAAGATAGGCGATTGGTCTACCTCATGTAGTTTGCGAGTAAGGGGATGTTTTCCCAGATGAGTTACAGGGATTGCCTACACATCAGGATGTAGACTTTACCATTGAGTTATAACCCGGTGCATCCCCTATTTCTATTACACAGCATAGGCTAGCACCTATGGTGTTTCAAGAACTCAAGGTCCAGTTGCAAGAATTGTTAGACAAAGGTCTTATTAGACTGAGTACCTCACCTTGGGGTGATCTAGTGTTATATCCTAAGAGAAATGACAAGACCCTCGGACTATGTATTGACTACCGACAATTGAATTAGGTCAATATCAAGAACAAATACCCACTACTGAGGATCAATGATCTTTTTGATCAAATGAGAGGGGCATAAGTCTACTCTAAGATAGATTTGTGCATCGTATACCATCTGTTGAGGATTAGGGAGGCCGATATACCTAAGACGACATTTAGGACATGATACAAGCATTTTGAGTTTATAATTATGCCCTTCGGCTTGATAAATGCCCTGGCGGCATTCATGGACCTTATGTATAGGGTGTTCCGACCCTATTTAGATCAGTTTATCATAGTCTTTGTTGATGACATTCTAATCTACTCCAAGTTTGAGGTGGAGCATGAGGGTCACTTGAGGATCATTCTTCAGACCTTGAAAGACCATTAGTTGTACGTCAAGTTCAGCAAGTCTAAATTTTTGCTAACAGAGGTAAAAGTTTGGGACCCGTGGTGTCTGTTTCGGGTGTGTCAGTGGACCCGGAGAAGGTTGAGGTAGTTATAAGTTGGGAGAGGCCTAATTTAGTCTTTGAGATACGTTGTTTCTTGAGATTGAAAGGATATTATCAGAGGTTCATTGAGGACTTCTCACAGCAAGTTACGCCTATGACTAGGTTGACCAGGAAAGTGGTCTGATTCCAGTGGGATGACTAGTGTGAAAGGGCATTCCAAGAGCTGAAGACACAACTAACTTCAGCTCCTATTTTGATTGTCCTATAGAAGGGGAAGAGATACACAGTCTATTGTGATGCCTCAAAGGACGGACTTAAATGTGTTCTGATGCATTCTGTGAGGGTGGTAGCTTATGGTTCACAATAGGTGAAGAGTCACGAGTAGAACTACCCCACACACGACATGAAATTGGCGATTATTTCCTTTGCCTTGAAGGCATGGTGCCACTATTTATACAAAGAGTAGTTTGAGGTGTTGTCAGATCACAAGAGTATGAAATACATCTTCACACAATGGGACCTAAACATGAGGCAGCGCAGGTGGATGAAGTACTTGGAGGATTACGACTTCACTTTGCATTACTATCTTAGTAAGTCAGTGTGGTGGCTGACGCACTCAGCTGGAAGTCATGGGGATCTTGGCTAGTATAGTTTCCCGAGACTGGCAGATGCTCGAGAATATGGGAAAGTTCATGCTTCACTACAGGGAACAAGGTCAGGGCATTTTTGGCAATCTAGTGGCCATGCCATCCTTATTGAGCAGGGTGATCGAGTGATGAGTGGGTGTTATACCTACGAATTGAGTATTCTTGGCTTGATGAAATTGCAAGTTTTCAAGTTTTTTATGTTCCTTTTTATTCGTTTTGGGTGTTTTAATGTTGTTTTGTAGAGATCATGATTTGGAAGGAAAAAAAGTCACTTGGTAACCAACATTTTGGGTAATTTGCGAACCAAGCAACAAAGACAATTGTGCGCATAAAAAGGGATCAGCGCCGCAGCTATAGATGTAGTGTCGCGGCTCTAGAAGGACAAAAGTCAGCACAACTACTCTGATTTAGGGGCTGCAATGCGAGTTTCAGCTTGGGATGCGAATTCTGACTTATTTTTTAGTAGAAATTGAACTCTAATGCTACATACATGTTAGGGTTTATGCAAATATATATATATATATATATATATATATATA
>CM042201.1:4200939-4217099 GCA_023539305.1 Ilex asprella | reverse complement strand
AAAAAAGGAGAACCAAGGATTGATAGTGAATTGAAGGCAAGGATCAAATGAATCAACACGAAAAAGACCGGAATTGAAAGCTAGAGAGATATTGAAGATCGCAACACAGTTTTCATTCGTTTCTCTTACTTTTAGTTTTTTATTTTCTAAGATGTTGATTAATTTAAGGGTGATGTTTTTCAATTATGTTATGAGCTAATTTTCTTATTAAGATTGTAATGGAACCTGATGTTTAGCTAAATTAATTTACTCTTGTTTTCAGTTATTATTGATCATACATAAGTTGTTTATCATATTTTGTTCTTAGTATTTGATTGTTTGGCCAGTAATTAATTTGATTTCCTAGATGAAATTGGAAGATGAATTCTAGGGTTTGGATTTGGATATGATAACATGCATCTATTTATTTATTCTTAGGATTGAATAACTCGGTTAGTGTATAGGATAAGACTATACTTATATGTCGTGTGTAAATTTTATGATAGTTTGAGCTTAATGAATTTGTTTCAATTTATATTGCGTAGGAATATAGTGATTTAATTGGAAAAAATATTTTTATCTAACCATCAAAAGAGGTTTAATTAAATTCTCAATTAACAACTTATTTTGATTAATTAATTGGAAAGAGAGTGAACAAATTTATACGAACCATTAGGAGAAGTTGTAATCTTAAATTCTTTAATCTGGTGAAATCAGTCATTGGTTAGTAATTTTAGATTTAGTTTTAAATTAGTAATTTCATAGTTTGATTTCAATTGTTTAAATAAAATCGAATTGATTCAAAGTTAGTACTTGGAAGTTATTAGTAATATTGCTCCCTGAAAACGTTACCCTACTTATTACTTTAATACTTGTTGATCGTGTATACTTGCACGTAAATTGTCAATATCAAATTCGAACAACAAGTTTTTGGCGCTATTGTCAGGGACTTATCCTTGTAATTATTTCAATATTAATTTCAATCACTTTGATATTAGTTTAAACGTATTTAATTTTCTGTGTTAATTGCTTTCGTAGGCACTCTTGAATTTTGTATACTAACACAATCTAAAGGTCAGGAGATAATACGTTACGAAGACGAAATCAAGAGAAGGTTCTAAAACTTGCGAAATCATTGTCAAGAAGTAAAAAATCAACAAACTATGGCTGAAGATGAACAGAAATCGCTAAGGGATTATGTTATGCCGCTTGCTACGAAAATACAATCAAGCATTCAAAGGCCCGCATTCAATCAAATAGGTTTGAGATCAAGTCAGGTACCATCCAATTGATTCAGAATTCAGTGCAGTGTGGGGGTCTGCCTAATGATGACCCAAACGATCATTTGTTAATTTTTCTACTGTTTTGCGACATGTTCAAGTACAACGAGGTTACCAAAGATGCGATTAGACTCCAACTTTTCCCTTTCACACTTCATGATAAGGCAAAGAGTTGGTTGCATTCATTGCCTCCAGTTTCTATTACTACATGGAAAGATTTAGCTCAAAAATTCTTAGCTAAATTCTTTCCACCAACCAAAACTGTGAAGATGAGACACGACATCACTTTATTCATACACCAGGATTCTGAGACTCTCTATGAAGCTTGGGGAGCAATTCAAAGATTTAATCCGGAAATGACCTCACCATGGTATTCCTAAGTGGTTGTAAGTCCAGACGTTCTACAACGGATTGTTTAGTGATAGTTGAACTAATATTAATGCAGCTGTAGGTGGGGCATTAATGGGGGAAATTTTTTCTGAAGCTTATGAGTTATTGGAGATGATGGCACTAACAATTATCAGTGGCCCTCTGCAAGAATCAATCAACCAAAGGTAGCAGGGATTTATGAAGTTGATGCAGTTACTGCATTGGCTACACAGGTTGCTATGTTGACAAAGAAGATTGATGCTTTAGGGGTGCAGCCTATTCAGAGTGTGGAAGTTGTTTGTGAATTGTGTGCAGGGAACCATCCGAGTGATCAATGTTGCAATTAGTTCAGAGTCAGTACTATACGTTGATAACTTCAACTTGCTGCAACATGGCATCAATTCCAACAATTATAACCCTAGTTGAAGGAATCATATGAACTTTCCTTGGAATAATATTTAAGCCCAACCTTTTGCTCAATGACAACCATACCCACTAGGCTTTCAAAATAAGCTCCACCACAACAGGAAAAGAAGTCGAATTTGGAGGAGCATCTTTCTAGGTATATAGCACTGAATGAGACAAGGATGAACATTCTGGAAAAATAAATCTAAAACCTGGAAATTCAAATGGGTCAGCTTGCTAATGCCAATAACAACCGACCTCAAGGCACTCTACCTAGCGATACGGAGATTAATCCTAAGAAAGAAGGTAAGGAGCACTGCAGAGCTATTACATTGCGTAGCGATAAAGAGTTACCTAATGTTGTTGGTGAAAATCTAAAAGTATCACATGGAGATGATAGTGAGGGTGCAGAAAAAGATAGCAAGAATGTGGAACATGAAAAGAAAGAAGAAGATCCAGTTGAAACTACTAGTGGAGACAATCTGAGACCTATTGTGCCTCCCGTGCCATTTCGACAACGTTTGCAGAAACAAAAGTTGGATAAGTAGTTCTCTAAATTCTTGGAAGTGTTTAAGAAGCTCCAAATAAATATCTCATTCACTGACGCATTGGTGCAGATGCCTAGCTATGTGCAACTTATGCAGAAAATTCTATCAAAGAAGAGAAAACTAGGCGATTTTGAGACAGTGGCACTTTCAAAGGAATGCAATGTTATTCTTCAAAAGAAGCTACTACCAAAGCTCAAAGATTCGGATAGCTTTACAATTCCATGCACAATAGGCAGACAGTTTTTCGGGAGAGCAATATGTGATTTCGGAGCTAGTATTAATTTGATGTCGCTCTCAATCTACCAGCAATTGGGTTTGAAAGAAGCAAGGCCTATTAATGTTACATTGCAGCTAGCGGATAGATCACTCACTTATCCAAGGGTCATAGTTGAGGATATTCTAGTTAAAGTGGAGAAGTTAATCTTTCCAACTAATTTTATAGTCTTAGATTTTGGGAAGACAGGGAAATACCTATTATTCTTGGGCAACCATTCTTAGTAACAGGGAGAACACTCATTGATGTACAAAAAAGTGAGTTAACTATACGAGTCCAAGTTCAAGAGGTTACATTCAATGTATTTTTTGCTATAAAAATTCCAAAAGAAGCGGAAGACTGTTTTCGGATTGATTTGGTTGAAGAGGCAGTGAATGAGGTATTCTTAGGAAGTTGTATTTAGATTCCCCTATGGATATCACTTGTTAGTTCCACTGTTTCATAATTTTCTGCTCCTCTAGAGTGTGTGTTTTTGTTAAACGCTACTCCGCAGTTTGCCAAGTTATATAAAGAGAAGATAAAAAGGTGACATGATAATAAGATCATTGAGCAGAAGTTTGAGTCTGGTCAATCTTTACTCCTTTTCAATTCGCGGTTAAATCTCTTCCTGGGAAAACTCAAATCAAGGTGGTCAGGGTCATTCATTATTATGAAGGTGTTCCCACATGGAGCAATCGAAGTCGAAGAGGCTAACTTGAAGAGAACTTTCAAGGTGAACGGCAGATACTTAAGCACTATTGGGATGGCGACATTGATCGCCAAAAGACCTCAATTAACCTGGCCGACCTGTAATGAAACAGGAAGCAGTCAGGCTGAAAACTATAAAACAAACGTTATTTGGGAGGTGACCCAAATTTTAGCTTTTAATTTTTATTTCATTTTTATTTGAATTTAGTTTTTAGGAGTAATTATGATATTAGATAGTTAGGGCATTTCAATTTGTGTGTCAATTGCTTTCAGGTACCAAGATCAGTAACATAGCACCGCAGCGTTAGAGAGTAACGCCTCAAAATTCACATACTGGAAAAAAAGAGCAGCAACGCTAAGGGACTCAACCAATGTCGTGTCGCAGTGCTAAAGTTCAGTGCCTCAGCGCTAACTTACTACCAACATAGAGCAGTAGCCCACCGCCTTCAGCCATTAAAACGAGGCAACAATGTTGTCCACATTGTTTCAACGTTGATTTATTGAATAGTAGCCCCTTGTTCAGCGCAGCAACGCTATAAACTGAGCCTCAATGTTGTTTTACTAGACAGCAGCCCCTTATTCAGCACAGCAGCACTATGGTTGTTATTTTTCATTGTTATCCCTAATCTCCGAACATCATCCCGTGGTGTGTGTATGACTTATATGGATAGGGGAGTAGCACTTTCCCTTGGAATGATGAAAGAAATGGGGTAAATGGAATAGTGGTGGGAATGAAATGTGTATGAACAAATTGTATGTGAGTGTGAGTGTGAACAAAAGTACTCCCCAAGCATAGGGAGACTTTCATGTGTCGTGTTTTACTTGTAAATCGTATTCCAATGTCGTCTCCTCAGGGAATAAGGTGAATCGTTTGGATGATGATTTTGGTGAAAAAGAAAAAGTGTAAAAATCTATGAGTTTGAGTTTTTTGTGATTGTGTTCTTGGTGAAAATGAAATGGAATAAGTGTTGGCTAATACGAAGAGATCTTTCTAATGGGAACTCCAAATCAACTCAAGACCTTCCTCCAATGGTGTCTAGATGTTTGATTGATTCATAGGAAACGCGAGACTAAAATGGAGGTGAGGATTCAAGCATACACTATGAAAAGTCTGCGGTGTATCAAGAACTCACAAGCATGTCCACATTTAACCTAGTCAAACCAAATCGACATACACTACGAGGAGGAAAGAAAAACAGTTGATTTAGCATGCCCAAGAGGAGTTCTCCCTTAGATTAGCCAACTTAAAGCTTAGCTACTCATATTTAATGCAAGAACATAAATGAAATGAAGAGACATTGCAAATAAATGAAGATTGGAACTTAAATTAATCCAAGAAAACATAAACTGCATAAAAGTGCATTTATTACCCATTTGAAGAACTTGAAATGAAAACTTAAATGCAACAATGGTAGAATCTAAGATACTCAACTAAACTTGCAATGTACTTGCAGTAAATGACATTAAAGATAATAAATGAAGCTTACAAGAGTTTTAAGAAAGATTGCAAGTGAAATGGATGAAAGAAATGTAGAAATCTAAGTTTTCTCTCTCTAATTGTCTTCTACCTAGAGCTTCTCTCTCTACAATGCATTACAATCTGAATAATAATGTAAGGAGAGTTTCATTTTTGTCCATGGAGAGCTCCTTAGGTGTGTCAGGCTTCCAATCAAAAAGGGGTTGACTTGATAGCTTGGGCAGGGTAGGACAAGTCTGGCCTGCAACTCGCCTTATTTGCCTCTTCTCTCTTCTCCTCTTCAATGCTTGAGTGTCCAAAGTACAAAATGAAGTGATGGAAGGCTTGTACGTGTGTAAGAGATGTCAGGGGACAAGTGGGAGAAGTGTAGGTGGGACCCCCAAATGGCAGAGCTTGGGTTGCAAACGGTCTGGGCATTCTGAGCAAAACCTTCTGGAAGGTCGACACAAACCTTCCAGAAGGTTTGTGCATGAATTGTTAAATCAGCAAATCAGTAGGTAAAACCTTCCAGAAGGTTCATTACAGTAGACAAAACCTTCTAAAAGGTTTTAACAGTGAAGAGGCAGACCAAGGCAAAACCTTTCGGAAGGTTTTCATCCAAATTGCATTTTTTTTGGTTTCCTCACCTTCCAAACCTTCCTTTAAGCCATCCCCTATTTTTCATTGATTTCAAACACTGCAATGGGGACTTAACTCAAGCCATTTACATCTTCTCACCTATATTTACGCAAAACTCCATGAATAACAAGATAAAATGCATTTCTCACCAATTTCACAACAAAAAGCAAGTATAAAAAGGGTATAACAACAAACAATATATGCAATGTTTTGTGCTAATCACACTTCCCAACTTGATCTTTGCTAGTCTCTAGCAAACATTATTTCTAACCACAAGCTATAAACTAAAACAGAATCCATTCATATAAGTAAATATCTAAACACCAAGCTCCTAAAATCACATTGCAATGAAGGAAATAGTTTTTGGGAAAACATAGCAACTGTGATATTTCATTCATCATTTCCAAAATTTCTTTACAATGGGTTGAAGTTTCAAAACAAAACGGCCCAAAACCTAAAGACACTTCTACAAGGCCAACAAACTAACCCTAACTCTATACAATTTGTACGCAAAAGGAAAAAAATGCATAGGCTATCCTAATCATCATCCTCATCAAAAGCGTCCTCCCCCTCAGTCTCAAATACCTCAGACTCAGACTCAGACTCAGACTCCTCCTTATCATCGTCATCCACCTTAATAGTCATGGAAGGGATTGGGGCAGAAGTCGACAGTCTAGCTGAAGGCTGTGGAGGTCTACCAAGGATAGGCTCACCCGGGAATGTGTGCTGGAAAAGCCTCGTCACCATGAACGACAATCCGTGCATAGTTGACTCCAGGGCATCCATACACTACGCCATGGTGCGGGCTAGGGTAGGGGCAGGTACGAGAGGTATTGATAAGGATGGCCCTGCTGTAGACGGCTCTGGCCAGAGCCATGGGTCTCTCTCCCCCAGTCCTAGTAGCTCTCTTGCTGCTGCTTGACTTCTTCATTGCTCTAGTCTTTGGGGGAAGTAGAGTGTCGTGGGCATAAGATTTCACCTTAGTCAGCTTGCAAAAATGGGTGACCACACTTCCAAGGGGGAGATTCGCCTTCAGTTTTGCAGCCTTGGTGAACTCCTGTATCTCCTCAAAGATCAAATATGCAACATCAATTGCCAGCCCTCTCATAAATGCATGGAGAAGGACTAGCTTCTCGATGTTCGGGTTCTTCTCCGAACCCCGGGACATCAAATTGTAATGCAACACCTTGTTCATAACCCTATTAGCATGCTTAAGGCTCTCGACCAACGTTATTCCTTTGAAGGTGGTTGGGTCCTCATAGGTGAGGGCCATATAGTCCGTGAGAGTCCAACCCCCGACCACGTTGTGTGGGTAGACTAGGGTAGTCGGAGGAGGCCTCTCATACTCCATCATTGTCGCAATTGTGTCAGGGGTCACCTCAAAGGTCTTCCCCCTCACATTGGTCCTCAATCGACCACCGTCTTCCCCGAACATCGACAACTTGTAAAATTCAAGGCACAAACCCAAGTTATACCCCTTCACCTATTTAAACCAAAAATTCAACCCTCACGCCTCGATCACCCTCACCACCTCATCATTAGGCCCAAGGGAGACTTTGTCAACGTACCTCTCGTACGTGACACCTTTCCCTTCAATCCTCTGCCTCCGGTCATCATGCCTCACCTTTTTCCTCCTCTACTCCCTATCTTGGTTCCTAGGACCCTCTCTAATCCTCTTCTAGGAGCTAGAGCCCATAGGTGGTGGAGACTTGGAGCCCGTCCTTTTTGTACGGGTCATGAGAATCAACAATGCCCCCAAACCCACGAACGTCAACAACCACACCAAGAGGTGCTCGATGGGCTCAAAAAAATCCATAGCAATCCCCCCTATGTGAGCCATTATAATGGAGTCAGGTAGGTTTGGGAAAGATCAAAAAGGGCGAGTGATTTGGGGGAAAATGGAAACCTAGGGTTTTGTGGAGAACACTTAAAATTGTTGGCTATAACACTCAATAACTAACATTAATCAAGAGTAAAGTGTGAATTTAGGGCTTTGGTCAAGTGTTTTGGGTCTTAGAAGAGAGAAGAAGTAGAGGAGAGAACTTGGGAGCTTGGGATTTGGGGAAAATGTGAAGGGTTTCTAAAAAAAATCGAACTTAAAACCCCTCGTTTTTAGGCTTCTAGGCAAAACCTTCCAGAAGGTCGATCAAAACTTTCTGGAAGGTTTTGCTTACTGCTTGAGGCCAAAAATTCTAGTAGGCAAAACCTTCAGGAAAGTTTTGCTCACTGGACAAAACCTTCCGGTAGGTTTTGCCTTTGCTACAAAACCATTCATTTGCTTCAAAACTCACATCCAAACCATATTTCTTCAACTCCAAAACATCTTAACACCCTATATATGACATCTAACCTACCAAAAGCTTGAACCATACATATGAACTACAATTGAATGATTATGCCCAAAGTCATTTCCGAAATTGCAACATGATTTAAGATTTTGATGTTTTAAAAGTACAAGACATGGATTTCTAATTTAAACTACCAAAATGAATACCCAAAATGTAAACCATGAGTTCAAATCACAAGGGCATTCCTAAATATTATCAAATATTGAAAGTTTAGCAATATTCCCCTATCCTTTAATTATAGAGCTACCTAACACGTCATTCAACTTCCAGAACCAAACACACATGAGAAACACCATAGCTTTAAATGCTATTCTATAGTATACACCTACACATTCATTTTCAAACTCGTGTGTCTGTGCAATGGACATGTAATTTAAGCATTTAAATAATGGAATTCACATTCACTTTGACTATCCAAATTAAGCTTTGATGCAACCTCACCAAGGGTGTCTCTCAACAATGAATCACACTTCAGTTACCCTTGCATGCTCTTCATGTGTATATGTGAGATAAAATCTTGTGTACAAAATGAAATATGCTCACATATAATTTTAAAATGAAGTTCATACATGAAAATGAAACAACCTTGGCATAATCGCATGAAAAGGAATGCTAGGGCACTATATAGTAAGCCAACTTCTCTTTTTCTTTAAAAGTATGCATCTCCCATATTTCTCTACGTCAATTAGGACTTCAAGGGCTATAATGGGGCCTTGGGGTGATATTGAGGCAAAAGAAATGAAGGATATAGGATAAAAAATGGGTTGTTCCGAGTGAAAGATTTTTATTTCAAAACCATCCCCTTTTCATGGGATTTTCAATCCAAACCCATAACCACACTCTTTGTTTCTTTTCCTTAACATTTTCCTTTCCTTTTTTCTTCTTTTCACCCCTTTTTCTCCTTTTCTTGGATTTTTCATTCTTTTCCATTCAACTCTTTTACTTCAACATCATTCATCCCTCTAGTTAAGTTTCCACTTCAGACTTCCTTCTCTTTTATGATCACTCAAATTCAGCACTAGGAACAACCAAGGTGAGGTTGATTTTTATCATTTTGCACTGCTTGGTCACATGTGTGGCATGAAAACGAATATACAATTAAGGCTCAATCATGGCACTAGGGATAAAATTTCTACCAAGAAAAAGGCTAAGGCTAAAAATAAATCAAAGACGACCTAAGATCACCTTTAGATAAGCATAGGGGAGCATTATGTACTTCAAGTCAAGTCAATCAACTACACAGATGCACCCAGACAAAACAAGCACGATGAGATTATTGAACAAATTTAAATTTTGAAGAATTATTCTTTGAGTAAATGTAAGTTCCCTCCAACGATGATTGACACTAAAGCTCTCATGGGTACTTACTCATATCCACTATTCATATCAAGCCCTAAAATGTGAACTCAATCCATAAATTGATGAAATTACACATTTAAGGTGTACATATTGGTGAGTTCAAAAGCAAACACATATGTGATACTCAAGCATAGGATAACATTCTATAATGTGCTCATATATTCACAATTCAACACCAAGATCAATATATCAACAACCCATAGCACTCTTAATAAGGGAATACATATCAACATTTAGATTTTTTCTAAAAAAATTTAAAAAATTTCACATAATTTGCAACTATTGTGAACAAAAATCTGTATGATATGTGAAAAGTGAGTTTTCACCACAAAAATTGGTATTATTAACAAAATTTCCACAAACATTGGTGTATCGTACAAATGGTGCACCTTACCCCCAACTAGATTCATGTGTTGTCCTCAATGCAACAAAAAGGATATGATATACAATGAAGGACTATAAAAAAAATAAAGTAGGGTTAGAGAACACCTCGCACTTGAGCTTTTGACAAAAACACCAAGATCTACAACTAAGAAAAACAATACTATACGAAAAGATAAAGTAAGTAACATAAACAGTTAATAAAAATGATTGTCCACTAAAAAGCATAAGAAAAGTTACTCCTCCAACAAGTCTAGGTAGACTGGATCCATCAAATATTCCTCCACTCCTTGTCCTTCAAAACCCTCGAAGAATGTCTTAAGTCTTTGACCGTTGACCTTAAATTTCTTGCATCTTCGGAGTTTATGACTTCCACAACTCCAATGGGGTAGGCCACCTTGACAAGATAGGGGTCATCCCAACGGGATCGGAGTTTACCTTGAAAGATTGAGAGACAAGAGTTATATAAAAGCACTTTTTGGTCGGGCTCAAATGACTTCGTTATAATGGATTTATCATGAAAGATCTTAACTCGTTCTTTTGAAATTTTAGAGCTTTCATATGCATCTCTTTGAATCTGTTTTAATTTATTCATTTCTAGCTTCCTATTCTCTCCGGCCATTCTCAAATTATAGTTTAAAGTCTTTATGGCCCAATAGGGCTTATGTTCCATTTCAACTAGAAAATGGCAAGTCTTTCCATAAACAAGTCAATAGAGAGACATACCTAAGATAGTCTTGCAGGCAATGCAGTAAGCCCATAGGGCATTGGTCAGTCAAAATAACCAATCTTTCCTATTCGGGTTCACCATTTTCTCTAGGATATTTTTTATCTCCCTATTGGTCAATTCGGCTTGGCCAGGGGTCTGTGGGTGATATACGGTGGACACCTTGTGTGTGATGTCATACTTATACATCAAAGATGTAAATGATCAATTACAGAAATGTGATCCACCATCACTTGTCATAGCACAAGGCATCCCGAATCTCAAAAAAATGTTCTTCTTGAAAAACTTGACCACGACCTGGTGGTCATTGGTCTTGGTTGGGATAGCCTCCACCAATTTGGACACGTAGTCCACTACTAGTGGAATGTATAGGTAGCCAAACGACACAGGGAAGGGACCCATAAAGTCGATGCCCCAATAATCAAATATCTCTAAAACAAGTACAGGGGAGAGGGGCATCATGTTCCTTCAGGTCACACTACCCAATCCTTGGCACCTATCACACTTTTTACAGAAAGAGATACAATCTTTTATTAATGATGGCCAATAAAAACCTGATTTTTGAATTTTTACCGAGGTCTTCTTTGTAGAGAAATGGCCAATGCACGCTTTCGAATGGCAAAATGCAAAGACTTCTCGTTGTTCACTTTTCTAGTATGCATCTCCATATGACTTGGCTAGGGCAATACTTGAACAGGAATGGTTTGTTGAAGTAAAAGTACGTCACATCAGCCATAAACCTCTTTTTATCTTCCAGGCTCCAGTGCGGTGGTATTTGTCCCGTTGCAAAATAATTACATATGTCAGCGTACCGAGGACAAACAGAATGAATCGAAAGTAAATGTTCGTCAGGAAAAGATTCAGGACAAATAGAAGGTGAAAGGGCTGACTTGATGGCTTGGGTAGGCTAGGACAAGCCATATGACAAAAAGAGGTTTGATTCTCGAATGAGGCCTTTATCTAGATGAAACATATGATGGGTACGTGTATGACATGATTATGGAGAGGGGTTGGTCAGACTTCACTGAATAATCGGAGGCCGCTATAGTTCTCGTTGTAAAAGAATTTTATACCAATGCCAAGGATGCCAAAAATCATATGGTTTAAGTCCGGGGCAAAGCAGTGTCATCTGCTAAGGCACGCATCAACACTTAATATAACATAGAAAATATGTAAGACGACCATGATTTTATGAAGTACAGGACTGAAGAACTCAATTTAGCTGAGGTGATTAAGAGTCTATGTAGGCCAAGCGCTAAGTGGACACTAAAAAGAACTAAAATGCTGCACTTTATCTAGGCCAAGTGATTCAGGACTCGGTCACACATGCTATTAAGGGGAGTTCAACTAATGGGATGCCTCATCCATCATTAATTTGTGGGCTATGTAAGAAGGCAAAAGTTAAATGGAGTAACGATGAGTTTGTTCAACACCTAAAAATGCTAATTGACCATCAAATCATCAGTCACTTTAAGGTGTGGAAGGGTGGGTTTTTGATCACATGGGTGTCGATTATGTTATGGTTGATATGCCTCAGGATTCTAGGGAACCATCGAAGCCTCCTCAGCCGGCTGTTGCTTCATCTCAGTCACCTATGGAGAGTCTATTTGATGAGATGCATGGATTATATCAACAAACGCAGGAGTTAGGCAAGGAAACTCAAGAGCTACATAGGAAATCTCGACGTCAATCTAGACACAATGATCAACTTGCACATCGACTGGACTCGTTCATGAAGTACTATACAAAATTCAATTTCGTGCTAGCCTAGATGTTTAATAATTGTGGTTTCAACTCAGGCATACCTCCACTACAGTTTCCACGTCCACCTATATTTTCTGAATACACTTCTGACTCAGCGGACGATGAGGATGCTGACGCAGATGCCAACTAGCATGGTTTCAGGGAAGTCCTCTATCTTAATTCTTCCTATTTTATGCATTGAGGTCATTGTTTAGTTTAAGTTTGGGGGTTATTCTTGTTTGAATTAGGTATGCATTTAGATAGCATGTTTTAGTAAAACTTGAGCAATGAGTTGATTGAATTTGATTATGGCCAATGATGAATGAGATTAATTGTTAATTCATGGGAAATTGATGAACATGTTGAGTTTGTATTTTGACGTAATAGTTGGTTTTACATTGTTTGTGATCCTTTTATTCATGAGCACATATCCATCTGTTTGGTTAGTTATTATTTAGAGAATTTATTTGGCTAAGTGCTTGTGGGAGATATTAGTGAAACTCTGGAAAACTTATTTAAGCATCATTCAAAGAAAATTGAGGTATTCATGTAAGTTTGGGGAAAATCTTTGATATGATGGGTGATTTGAATTAAAAAATTAAAAATATGAAAATTATTTTGATTTGATCCTTCATGAGTTAGAAAAAAAAGAAAGGGGCATGTGGTGAGTAGAGATGGCGCGTAAAAGGCACTCAGTCGTAAACACATGTTGAGAACTAGATGTAGTGTAAAATGCATTCGTTCAAGAGAAGGTGAGATGGAGCGTAAAATGCACTCGCTCAATAGGAGGTGAGATGAAGCATAAAATGCACTCACCGAACAAATGAAAAGAAAAAGAGAGAGAGAGATCAAAAAAATCTTTGAACCTTCTAGTTATATGTTTGTCTTAATTAGCAGAGGTTGATGTGAAACGTAAGTTCATAGAGTTGATATTAAGTATCTCCGATGGAGCGCTTGATTATGTAAATGTATCTTGGTTATGACTAGTTTGAACAGTTCGGATATGCACATGCATTTAAAGGGTCATGAGCGAAGGTAAATGAAAAGAGTATGTTGAATTTTTAGACTTGACACTATTTTGAAGTTTCCCGGGAATTATTATTTATAGGAACTTTTGGGGCCATTATTTAGATTCATATTGATCCATTTTTTGTTAGAGTTAATTTTTATAGTTGGTTGTTAGAGTTAATTTTTATAGTTTTTGTTCTTAGTATTTTGCTCTAGGAAAAGCAAAATTTAAGTTTGGGAGTATTTAATGAGTGGGTTTTATACCTACGAATTGAGTATTCTTGGCTTGATGAAATTGAAAGTTTTCAAGTATTTTATGTTCATTTTTATTCGTTTTGTGTGTTTTAATGTTGTTTTGTAGAGATCATGATTTGGAAGGAAAAAAAAGGTCACTTGGTAGCTTAAATTTTGGGTCATTTGCGAACCGAGCAGCAAAGGCAATTGTGCGCATAAAAGGGGATCAGATTCGCAACTCTAGATGTAGTGCCGCAGCTCTAGAAGGGCAAAAAGTCAGCACAGCTGTGTTGATTTGTGTGGCTACAACGTGAGTTTCAGCTTAGGACGCAAATTCTGACTTGTTTTTAGTAGAAATTGAACTCTAATGCTATATACATATTAGAATTTAGGCAGAGATATATATACTTCTATGAAGAGCTGCTAATACATAAAAAAAGGAGAACCAAGGATTGATAGTGAATTGAAGGCAAGGATCAAATGAAGCAACACGAAGAAGACCGGAGTTGAAAGCTAGAGAGAGATTGAATATTGCAACACAGTTTTTGTTCTTTTTTGTTACTTTTAGTTTTTGATTTTCTAAGATGTTGATTAATTTAAGGATGATGTTTTCCAATTACGTTATGAACTAATTTTATTATTAAGATTGCATGAAACCTGATGTTTAGTTAAATTAATTTACTCTCATTTTCAGTTATTATTGATCATACATAAGTTGTTTATCATATTTTTTGCTTAGTATATGATTGTTTGGCTAGCAATTAATTTGATTTCCTAGATGAAATTGGAAGATGAATTCTAGGGTTTGGATTTGAATATGATGACATGCGTCTAGTTATTTATACTTAGGATTGAATAAATGGGTTTGTGTATAGGATAGGAATATACCTTTATGTCGTGTGTAACTTTTATGAGAGTTTGAGCTTAATGAATCTGTTTTAGTTTATATTGCATAGGAATATAGTGATTTAATTGGGAGAGATATTTTTATCTAACAATCGGAAGAGGTTTAATAAATAATTTTGAATTCTCAGTTAACAATTTATTTTGATCTGGAAAGAGTGAAAAGATTTATACGAAGCATGAGGAGAACTTGTAATGTTAAATTCTTTCACCTGGTGAAATCAGTCCTTAGTTAGTAATTTTAGATTTAGTTTTAAATTAGTAATATCATAGTTTAATTTCAATTCTTTTAATAAAATCAAATTGATATAAATTTAGTACTTGGAAGTTATTAGTAATAATTCTCTATGGGAACGATATTCTACTTATCACTTTATTACTTGTTGATCGTGTATACTTGCACGTAAATTGTCAATATCAAATTCGGACAACATCGAGTCCTAAGGGCAGGACACTGAGATATTATCTATCAAGGACCGGGTACAGTGGGGTTCAGATGATGAGGACTGGGCCATTCACGCTGATGATAGTCTTCGATTCAAGTGAAGGGTCGTGGTTCCCCAGTCTGCAAATCTAAGAGAGGATATCCTCATGGAGTATCATTGCTCCCATTTTGTTGTGCATCTTGGTGGCACGAAGATGTACCATATTCTCCGCCGTCAGTATTACTGGAGTGGGATAAAGAAACACGTTTGAGACCTTGTTAGTAGGTTAAAGCTAAGCACCAAAGACTAGGAAGGTTGCTCCCGCCTTTGGACTTGGCTGAATGGAAGTGAGAACATGTCACTATGGATTTTGTGACCCATTTAGCACAGACTTCACGTGGGTATGACACAGTATGGGTGGTGATTAACATCAATTAGTTGTAAATTAGAAGTATTAAAAAAATCAAATTAGTAGAATTACCGCACTAACAAGTAGGAATTAAAGTGAATTAGGGTTAGTGCGGGAATTATTCGTTTTAATAGTTTTTATCTAAAGTTGCAGGATAAATGCAGAAATAATCAAAGATGGAGGGTGCAATGTCAAAACAAGGGAAAGCTAGGAGGCTAAAAACATAATAAATCAAGTCAGAGGCCTTCCAAGTTGCAAATCTACTTGCACCACCGTCCGGGCGGCACTGCCACCGTCCGGACGGCCCTCCTAAGGCGGCCATGCAAATCTCTTCTTCTCCTGCTTCCATTTTTTGCCTATAAATAGGGGTCTTCCCCTCCCTTTGCAAGCAGGCCGGAAATATGGAGAGTTTCTGAGAGAAATCCGAGAGAAAAGAGGAAAGAAAAGAAGAAAAAGAAAGTGCAAGCACGATCCGGTCCGTGATACGCTTTCAGTTCCAATATTGTATTTGTACATTTTTGTTGCAGCTTTCCACTCGGATAGTTGAAGTACTGCCACTTTTTCGTGTTAATTGATAATAAGAGTGGTTGTATTTCAATCATTCCCTACGAAAGCCTTTTAAATTTTGTACTTTAATTCTGTTGTAATGATAACTGCTAACACTCCTTGCTTGTCTATAGCAATGGAGCGTGAGTAGTTCCTTATATCCTCCAGTGCGAGGAAACATATGTATAATATTGGTATGTTTATGGAATTGCTGATGTTTTATCTATACGTTTATTATATATACAAGACATGCCAGCTGGAATAACCCCGGTGATCCTATCGGTATGGCTTTGCTTCCGCCGGAACGCTGAGGAAGTTCCACTGACGCATGATATTATTATATATAATAATATTGCTTGCTAGAATAACCCCGGTGATCCTATTGGTATGGCTAGTCCTACACTGGAACGCTGAGGAAGTTCTACTGTCAATATATATAT